>VYZP01055515.1:0-104539 GCA_013400635.1 Hypocryptadius cinnamomeus
CACAGCCCCGGTACCTGGGCCCGGAGCGGCCACGGCCTCCCCACAGCCCCGGTACCTGGTCCCGCTCCGCCGCCGCGCTCCCGTCTCCAGGCAACCGCGGTAGCGGCGCAGCGCCCCGGGAGCGGAGCCAGCGGGCGGGTCGGCGGCGCTACCGGGCCAATTGCAGGGGCTGGTGGTTTACTTTGGGTTGTTTGGGTTTTTTCTTTAAAGAAATCTCTGCTTTGGCCACGGTTGCGGTCCTGTCAGAACTCAGCGGGAAAATTAAATTAGCGACAGGTCTACAGGAGACAGTCTTGATCTGCGCCAGAGGAGGTTTAGGTTGGACATTAGGAAGAATTTCTTCACAGAAGGGATGATTAGATATTGGAATGGGCTGCCCAGGGAGGTGATGGGGTCTTGTCCCCAGAGGTGTTTAAGGAAAGACTGGACGAAGCATTCAGTGCCCTAGTCTAGTTGACATGGCGGTGTTCGGTCACAGGCTAGATACGATGATCTCGGAGGTCTTTTCCAACCGAACCGATTCTGTGATTCCGTGAACTCCCCAGACGTTCTTCCCGCCCGCGGTCTTTAGCATGCGCTCCCGTGCGCCCCTCGCTTGGGGCGCGCTGCCCCGGGCGACGCAGCTCGGCTAACTTCCCATACACCTGTGTGTTCAGGATATAGATATATAGATATATATATATATATAAACTTTAATTTTGATACAATAAATGCATGTTTTGGAATATATATTTTTCATTTGACATATTTATATATATTAAAAGCAGTTCTTGAAACTGCCGGCTGGTATTTTGTCTGGCGTTCCGGCGGAGGGTGCAGGTACAGAGGGAGGGGACTTCAGCCGGCGGCAGCGCCCGGCCCAGGGACAGGTGCCACGGAAGGGGAGGGACAGTGGGCGCGACGTCCGCGGGCGGAGGAGGAGGAGGAGAGCGCGCCATGGCCCCGCGCGGGCGCTGCCGGTGGGCGCTGCTGCTGGCCTGGCTGCCGGCCGGTGAGTGCGGCCCGGGGCTCACGGCCCCCTCCGGAACTTCAGCCCGCCCTGCCCCGGGACACCCCCGCGGCGCAGGGGCCGGGACTCGGGAGGCGCCCTCGGGTTTCGCCCGGGGTTAAGGTGGCACGGGGTCGGGGGAGCGGCGGCGGCCCCGCGGCGAGGGGAAGGGGCGGCCCGGTCCGGCCGGACGCTGTTCCCCCACAGTGCCCTTTCCCGCCCGCGAGGCTCTCCCGAGCTCGGCACGAAGCCGTACGGAGACAAGTTTCGCTCCCCAAAGGTGCGGCTGACCTCTCTCCTAGGAGGAAGTGGCCTCCTGCTTCCTGGCAGCCTCCAGTATCGGTCGCATGCGGCCAGCTCGGCTGAGACCTGGGCGCTGGGCATGGACATGGCGGGATCCCCTTTGGCCTCTCGCAAACCCCCAGCCGAGGTTTTGCTGCTGGCTCAGAAGCCTGAACCTCTTGGGGATTTCTGGGGTAGCTGCAGTGCTGCTGCACCTGCTAGGCACCTGCTCATGTGGGGAGCAGGAGCTCACCTCCCTGCCCACGGGCACCCTTCAGCCAGCAGTGTTCACTCTGCCAAGCTTTGCGGGTTGACTGACAGCTTCTAACCTCCTCTTGGAAATAAAGCGGTCATTTTGCTTCTTGGATGCCTGGGTCTTGGCTGGTGATACGGCTTTAAATTTCAGTTTTTCACGGAGAACCACTGAAGGAAGCAAAAAAGTATGGAGAGTATGCTTGTTTATTGTCTTGCTTGACAGCTGTGTTCGTGGGAGATGCTCTAGCCAAAACTTGGCTACACTGGCTCCAGAGCTTCGTGTCTTCACTGCAAAGCCATAGATGTAGCCGAAACGTACTAGATTGGTGGTGTCCATATTTGTTCTTTCCAACCAGGATAAGAAAAGTAGTGTCCTGCAGTGGAGTAATGCAGTCCACATTTAGGACCCAGCCTTAATTTCACAACTTTTTAGTTTTCTTGGAGGAGGGTAATGAGCAACGTTGAACATGCAGCAGCATCTGACTGTTCGCTGGGGAGGAACAGTAGGTTTTCAACCTCTTCAGAAAATAAGGAACTTACCCTTCAACTCTGACTGTTTTGCCAGAGGTAATGAGAAAGCATCCCTTCCATAAAGAGATGTGAGTTTTGTTAGTAAAAAGCACACAGTGGTTTTGAATGTTTTATTCTTGCCAGAGAGATGCTGTTGTAGGAAATCCATGGAAAACGTTCTGTTCCCATGAGCCTTGACAAGTCAGAATTCATATGGGTTTCGTTTAATTGACACTGAGATCACGGTTTTGCCAATCTTGAGAGCTTGAATTGATTTCTTGTGATTTTCTGCATTAAGACCCCAGAGTCAGCTATTTCACAGTGAAAGCTGAAACAAGACATGTTGAACTACAGTGCTTTTGAATAAGAGCAACTGTAACTACCTGTCGGCAGTCTGAACCTTGCAGCGCTACAGCATTGTAAAAACTTGTTTTATCTAGAGGTTTGTACACCTGCTGGTCTTTCTGTGTTTAAGTGTCTGTGTGTATATCTTATTTTTTAGAGAAGCCTTGGATTCAGGGGCTTCCCTGGCTTTGCCTGTGTTTGTGTGGTATTCTTAAGGCAAATGAGTTTGCTCTGATTGTGCTTTCAGTTGGCTGATGAGGAGTCCCATTTCAAACCAGAAACTGAGCAAGTGCTGCATTGACAATACCCTACCGCAGAATGACTTGTTGAGGCAGCATGCACCTCTGCAGCATCTTTTCCACAGTGTGGAAACTGTGTGAGTTCATATTTGCCTGGAATGTAGTGTGGAGGTGGCAGCCTAAAAGGACACTGAAAGATGCTTGACAAAGAGTGATGTTTGCAGTTGTGGTCCAGATGTTACTACATAGCAGTAGCAACTTGTTCTCTTGCTCTCATCCTGAAAACATGGACTAGAGGGAAAATCTTTGAATATATGATAAAAGTCAAGTGTTGATTCATGGAGACCTGTACAGTTGGTACCTTCAAGCATCTCACTTTCTTTCCTGCCTTTCCTGCTGTCGTGCTCCACAATTAAGAAGCAACTAGTACAGCAGTGCAATCCTTGCCTGGTTCTCTGGCATGTATTCCAAACAGGGCATCTCACACTTGCCCTGCACTGTTTGTATTCCCTTATCAAAGGCAACTGGTGATAACTTTGCTATTGTTAATGACAAGCACAACTTACTGTACTATCAAAGTTTAAATAAGATAGAGATGTTTCTGGAGTATAGCTGAACTACAGCATAGCTTATGAGAAACTTTGTATATCCTTCTTGAGTATGTTCAGCTGCTTAGATGGAAAGTGTTGTGGAGGTTGTTAGAATGAATACATGTATACAAATACATAATGATAGCTTAATTTAAAAGGAAAAAAGGGGGTAGTTGATGTGTGTTGTTCTGAAGTGCTGATAAACAATTAACTGCAGTGCTACAGCCTGAAAGTTGTGTTGTCTTAATCCTGGTCACCACTAGATAACATTTGATGAGTGTCTGAGCAAGACCTTGATAAAATTCATTTGGTGTTTATACAAACATAAGGCGGTGCAGAACTTTTCTGATTAGGATTAAAAGCCAAGGAAGTTCCATCCCATGTGCTTCTGGGACAGTTTTCCCTATGTAGAAGGAGAACACAGAGTGATGTGCTGCACAATGGCTACTCATGCTTTGGAGAAAATAATGCAGTCCATAAAGAGGACTGAATGAAGCTTTCTTCTGTCATGGAAAGATGGAGCTCCTGTTCTAACCAGGGTTTGTAACCCTGGATGACTTCACCAGAGGGGCTGGGAGGTCTGTAGTTCAGGTCCTGGATGGGGCCAAAGGAGTTGTACTTGGGTCATTGCTCTGGTGCAGATGGTGTGATGGGAGGCCTGAGGCACCTGTGGCCTGATGGCCTCCTGTGTTCTTGTTTGCAGGTTGCCTCTCGCTCCTGGTGACAGTGCAGGACGCTGAGCGTTACACCACCTTATTTGCCACTGTCATCCTCAAGTGTGACTACAGCACCTCGGCACAGCTGCAAGACGTGGTGGTGACCTGGCGCTTCAAATCCTTCTGCAAGGACCCCATCTTTGACTACTACTCAGCCTGTAAGTGTCAGGCTCGTCTTCCAAGGAATCCCCCTTCAAGTGGGAAGAAAGGGGAAGGTAGACTCACTGGGGTAGTACAGGCTTTTGACCCCTTCCTGTGCAAAAACCAGGTCGAGACATTTCTCTGCACTCCCAGGAAATGCAGGTCATATCTGTGATTTCCTTTGAAATGTCAAGGCCTTATGAGATCTTAGAAATCCCAGCCAAAGTAGCTCTTTTGTCCTGCTTGTCATCGACTCAGAATACTGAACAGTTCAGCTGTGGTTGACACAAGTCTTGGAAGCTCTGTCTTATGCTTCAGCATGTTTGAAAGCAAGGGCCCTGCAACAAGTGGGCTTTAGAATTCCATGGGGGACCTGTGGTTGGAGGTGGATACCTGTGACCAGATGTTGCTGATTTTAGGAAATAGAAGAAACATATGCATTTTGAAGGGCATGAAGACTTCTAAGTAATAGCATTTAGTAGTGGTGGGAGCACTTCACGTGCAGACATTCTGGTGCAGGCAGCCTTAATTCAGGGGGGTTTAATATGGTATACAGACTGCATCCCAGTATAACTGCTTGGTCCAAAAGCTGATGATCCCACTATGTTTAGTGTTGGTGTGACCTCACCTGGAGTATTGTATGTGATTCAGGGTCCCAGGATTTGAGGATATTAAGGTACTTGAATGCATCCAGAGGAGGGCAACAAAGCTGATAAAAGGCCTGGAAGACACATCCTGTGAGGAGCAGCTAAGAACTTTGGGCTTGTTTAGTTCAGGAAAAAGGAGACTGAGGGGTGACCTCATTGCTCTCTACAGCTTCTTGAGAAGGGGAAGTGAAGAGGGAGGTGCTGCTCTCCTCTCCCTAATATCCAGTGATAGGATGTGTGGGAATGGCTCGATACTACATCAGTAGTATACTACTTGACATTTTAGTCAATCCTGAAGTGACAGTTCAGGACAGTATCAGACAGTTGGACTAGATAACCTTTGTACATCCCTGACAGCTGAACTATTCTGCTCTGTTCTATTGTTTGTAAACCCTGCAGAATGTTTGGGTAGCCAGCCATAGCATAACTGTACACTTAGAACTGAGCTCACAGTGGGTACTTGGTGCCCAAACTCTCCTTTATGCAATCTGGATGTTATCAAGTGCTCTACAGCCTAGTCCCCAAGCAGGTGGGTCCCTGGCTCAGCTGATCCCAGCAGAATGTGAGTGCTTTTAGCCCAGGCTCAAGCTAATTGTCCCGAAAAGGGACTTCATGCTCCATTTTAGGTATAGCAGTGGAAGAGCCTTTGACAAACTTTGCCCTCATCTCTCCTCATTGCAAGCTCTTTACAGAAAATGCTGACTGAATCAGCCATTTCCCCAAATCTCAGCTCCTAAATACTTGAAAATTCAATGTTGGTTTATGATGTGAGTCTGTCAGAAGGGTATTGTACAGAAATTGCCTCTAATCCTCCATTAATTCTCTTGTGTGTCTTTACATTTAATCCTTAGTTGGAATCAGATGATGGATTATTTTCTGTCTTTATGAGCTCCACAACATCTAATGGCATACAGGAGGGAAAGGGAGACAATCCGTAGAGCAGTTCATGTATGTCTGGAGATTTTGCTTGGTAGATAAACACCCTTTTGTTTTAGTTCTAGTACTCCTGGGTGTTTTATGACTTTTTTCCTTTCAGCTTCATACTGGGAGCTGCCTTCCAGCCTACCACCATTATCTTCTTTCTACTGTTGTTCTTTCAGTTGTGAGTACAGGAGGCATCTCCTCTGCAGCTCCTGCATTCTCAAAATCTCTGCCATTCCTGTGGCTCTACCTCTGTTTGTTTTTGAGTACTCCAAAGCAACTTAACTGGTTTGAAGCCGTGGTTTGTATTGCTAAATCAAAGCAATTGCACACAACGTACTCAAGAATTTCTCTACTGCTCACAAGAGGATAGAAATTGGTCTTTTGAAATAACTTTTGCCATCTCTGATCATGTGTGTTTGTAGCATACCAGGCTGGTTTAGCCCTTGGCCAGGACCCCTCAAACGACTGCAATGACAGCCAGCGGAAGGTGCGCATTGTCATCCAGAAATATGGGCAGAAGGACCCTGTGCTGGGCATCGACTACCAGCAGCGAAAGATCACCATTCAGAACCGTGAGTGACCTCCCAGGCAGGCAGTGAACTCAGGAATTATCCAGTATCTGGGTCTGCTAAGTGAAGAGAAGCATAAACATGGCTAATGTCATCTGTAGCTTATATACCACACATGGTAATGGAATAAGAGCAGTGAAGGGCCCTGTCCCCAGCTGGCCTGAGGGTGTTTGGAGGCACTACAACCTAAGGCTGAGCTGAGGATGCCAGAGCATTCTGCTGAAGAACACAAGCTCTGAGCTGAGGAGCTCAGAGGCTAGAAAAAACCAGTTAATTCTTCCAAGTACTGCATAATTGTCCAGGTGTGTTATATGCTCCCTACTGTTCATGGAGCAATAGGTATTGCACCTCCCAGAAGAGCCATTGGGATTGCTGGCCTAAGAGAGACAGTGATCTGTGTTCCAAAACCAGTAGGCTTCCAGCAACACAGAAAACATGGACTGGCAGTGAATACTGTTTGTAGGAGCTCTCAGTGGACTCAAATGAGATTGTTTGAAGGTGATGGCTGTACTTGAGAAGAGGGGAGATGCAGTACTCTCTGTCTCCTGCAGGCAGAGGGCTCTTTTCAGGTGGAGCCTGAAAGTAGTGTCTGTCAGTCACAAAGAGCCCACTGACCTCTCAGTCCCTCTCCCACAGGAGCAGACCTTGTCATCAGTGAGGTCATGTGGTGGGACCATGGCATGTACTACTGCACTGTGGAAGCACCAGGAGATACCTCGGGTGATGCAGACAAAGAAGTTAAGCTGATTGTTCTCCGTAAGTGCCTGTGCTTTGTTGCCCAGATATCTCCTGTTCTCTTCCACCCCAAGACATCTCCAGCAGTGGAGAGGTGCTCAGTATGCTACCATGGCCAGATTCATCAGGATCAATCCTTTTTCTCCCTCCTTTTTTCCCACAGACTGGCTCACAGTACTCCTTATCATTCTTGGTGGCCTCCTCCTCCTTCTGCTCATCGGGATATGCTGGTGCCAGTGCTGCCCCCAGTATTGCTGCTGTCACATCCAGTGTGGCTGCTGTCCAACACGGTGCTGCTGTAATCAGAAAGGTGAGGTTCAAGCAAATGTGCATCCATTTATGGCTTCTGTCAAGACAAAAGCTTGGCTGGGAGCTTGCTGAGTTCCACTTTCTTCCTTTTGCTAAGCAACCATATAAACTGAAACATTTATTTGGCCAATGTGACCTCCAAGACCAGCTAATCTGAAATTAGAGGAGGGGATCTCGGATTCATGGAATCAGTCTTGCTCCTCTGTGTCCAACTATCAGAAGTTTCTCCTCACTCACACCTTGTTACCAGCTTCTCTGACACCACGCAGGACACAATCGGTTGGTTCCCTTGTCTGAGTAGCTCAGGACTTTCTTTCCTGTCTTGTGGTTCATATGCCTGTGCATGTGAGAAAGGCAAGCAAATGCCTTGCTATTAGTCTCCAAACTAGCCTTACTTTCAAGTATGTTGCTCTGAGAAGAATTTTTTTTAATTGGAAATTTTTAATCTGCATGTTTTCTTCAGAGCTGTTCCTTCTACTAGAAAAAGGTTTGGTTTTGTTTTCTTTGGGGAAGGAAGTGAGAAGAAGGTGGAAAAAGATGGTTTCCCTCGCTGGTCAGCTTTGCAAGTGCATTCTGAAGTTTTGAGGGTCAAAAGAAACTTTGTTGTCTTTTTTTTTAGCAGTAATAAAGTTTCTGCAGCCAGACCATGTTCTTTGGCTGCTAATTTCGTATAACCTCTGCATTCCTGTAACTGAAACTTGGTTAGCAACAAGTAGACTAGTCCCCCTGGAGCTTATACAGTCTGACAGTAACAAAATACAACAAGTAAGTTTATTTATCATTGAAATCCCCAGTTCTTCCCGAGATGCTACAAGGAGAGGATTTATGAACAAGGATCTGTTTCAGCCTTACCTTTACCTTCGTAACAGCTATTTAGTAAAGCTTGGGTGTTAGTAAACTGTGAGAGTTTTACATTTAAGCTTAATTTGCTTAGCCCTTGCAAAGACTGAGCAGAATATCCCTTTTATTGCTAAAACCAAAACTAAACATTGGAGGCCTGACAGGTTGTCATGTAAAATGTGTAGTGTTGAGGAGGCTATGGAAATCTGGCAGAAAAATCAGTTTCTGTGAAGGGGGAGAGAGGTGATGGAGATGGGAGAGTCACACCTCCAAAATTCCTAGTTCTCAGCAAAAAAGAGATGCAGAGTTTGTGTGAGCTCCTTTCTATTTTTCTGTGCTGCAGATTACAGCTCACTCCAGACTGCTGCTGTTATTTCTTCCTATTAAAGAGGAGGGATTCTTGCAGAGTTTTCTAAACCTCTCCATGTTCATGAGAGAAAGTACAGACAAGTCCAGCCTCCTTGACTGTATGCTGGATTCTGTGTCTGTAATTTCCATCCAAGCTGCCTGCCCTCTGTATCCACTTTGCAAAGGATCCATGTGGCTGCTCCTCTCCGCTAATACTGGTAAACCGCTTCTCTTTACTTCTTCCTGCCTCTGACTTACTCTTTTTGCACTCCAAGAAATGAACTGGAGGCCACAAGAAGATAGATTCAGGGGACATCTTAAAAATAATGCTGAGAAATAATATTCCACATAGCTGAAGAGAAGGCAGAAATCCTCACCTGTGTACGATCACAGGGTGTGTGGGTGCTTCCTTCCCCGTCGTTGGCCACTAGAGGACAGCATGGATCTGCTGAACAGTCACAGGTGCCAGTGAGGCAGGATCATCCTGGGTGCTGTGAATCACGCCATTAACGAGCATGGGTTTGAACTGAGCAATAAAAGGAGTGCATTGTTTGGGTAATTCAGGATTGATGTACAGCAATACTAGAAATGCCCCAGGAGCAAGCAAATTACATTCCCTGTGGAAAGCTCTGAGAAAAGCCCATCAGAGTAAATTTATGTATGACCTCCTTCTGTTCCTATTAGTTCCTTTTCTGCTGTGGACTTCTTCCAGTAAAGAATCAGGGAAAATCAGGATATACTTGCACCTGGGTATCACTAAGTTGCAAAATATTTTATTTTTATAATTGGCCCAGCAACTGTTAAAGTCTGTCAAAGGTGAAGAACAGATTTTTCCAACAGAGAGTAAGTGGAGGGAGCAACACAACTTTCTGGCAAGGCAGGGTAGGAGTTTTGGAATTAGGGTGAATCTGACCTTTCTCAGATAAATACATTCACTTTAAAAAGATCTGTAACGTCTGTTTTGCAGATGGGAAATCAGAGTATATATTGGATTCAAATTGGAAGGCAAAGTATCTGGGGAAGGAAGAAGGGCTGATGGTAATGAAAAAAGACCAGGGCTAATTCTGGATTTGTTCAGCTGTAGGGAGGAATCAGAGAATGACAAGGACAGGATGACTTTGATCCTAGTGACAGCCTTTCTACCTTAAGAGGCAGAATGCTAAGCAGGTGTGCCCGAAGGTGCCAGATCTCTTACTCCTCAGGCAAAGACCAAGGTCAAAACCCCAGGATATGCACTCAGCAGACTCTTGGACATTGTCAAGGTAATAACTGGAGGAATGCGAAAGGGAGAGATAAGGCCTTCCCCTTCTATTTATCCCTTTGCTTTGTATTCTTTCTCTCATCCTCTAAATTTGAAATGTAAACTGGATGGATATCCCTTGGGACAAAAAAAAAAAATCAAGTTTGACATAAAGTTCTTAGAAGCTGCTACCTCAGACCACACAGCTTTGAGGATACCAGATTATTAGGATTAAAACCCCTAAAGTGTCTGGCTTTGCAGTTCCCTCTGGTTGAAGCCAGACTGGGGAGAGGGAGGGAGTTTGCAGTGGAGAATTAAGTGGAGCTGCATGAACTGTGGAGAAAAGGAAGGATGTGTTGAGGGGCATGGTCAGTCCCTCTTTTGCTGCAGGTGGTGCTCTGGACAAATCCAGTGAAACAACTGAAGGAAGACATAACTGGAGTGCTACCTAAAGTGGAGAGCTCAGTCCCAAAGAGCGTGCAGTCTAAATGCTGCCTACTGCAGTGAACCCAGGGGACAGAATTAATTGGAGCTTAGCTGTAGCCTGGTTTCTTAAAGAAGTAAATCTTATGCAGTCAACTTGTCTGTCTATCCATAGTCTCTTTCCCTCCAATAGCTTTTAATTTCATCAGCCAGCTTCAGCCAGATTGATCAGAGGGGTAAAAGTCTCAAAGGCAATTATGTTCCTATCTGTTTCTTGAACTGTAATGTTTTGCTCATGCCTGACCAGACAAGAGGCTGCAGTAAAAGTCTGTCACTTCTGAAACTCCAGGAAAGCCATAAAAGAGAAATTTTTAAAGGCACTGTTGCTGAAAAGCTTCAGCCAGTAATAACATACAAACCAGGCTTTGTAAGGTCAGGGACTTGCAGAATTTACTTGCTTCTAAACTTAAGTTATGATTGTTTGTGGTAGAAGAAATAAATTTCTATAAGATATTTTTACATATTTCCCCAAAAGAAGCAGCAATGAGCTGAGGTCTGAAGGCAAGTGAGCTTGTCTGTGTTGATGAGGTGAAATAGAAATGCTGAAAAAAGGGAAGTGAAATTGGAATCTGACCCCAGAAACAGGGGTCTGGAGTTAGCAGCGGTGGAAACCCTGTGAAAGAGAGAAATTTCCACTGTTTGCTCTTTTGGCACCCTGGACATTGCTGTTGAGAGCAGGAAATTTTTTTTGTTCACCACTTTGACCACACTGTCTTAGAGGATTTAATTTTAGCAGTCATTCTGAGGTAAATTATGGAGTGACAAGAAGAGTGGTCAAAAGACTAGAAAGGAAAAAGCTGGACAATGCACCTCTGAGTGCTCTCTTTGTGAAACAGAGAGAAAATGATGAAGTGTAGAGTGGAAAATATTATCTGGACAGAACCCACATAATGGTTCATAAGGTCTCATTTAGTGGGAAATCAAAGCCAAATAGGGAAGGGACCGGTGATGAGCTGAAAGAATTTTGAGAGAAAGAAAACTGTTGCATGTCTTGATATATGAAACATTATTCCCCACCTTTCTGCAGCTTTACTCTGTAATGACAGAGCAAGTGGAAATTTTAACTTAATTATGTGCTGCATACTTAATTATAGTGTTATTTGTTTCCCAGTTGCTGGGACTAGAATCAGAATGTTGGGCAGTAAAGCTTTTCTTCTGTTTTAGGTACTTTTTTGAAGATGTACAACTTTGCATTGGAATTCCCTGTGCTCTGTTTTACCTTTGTCATGGGGTGGAGAGAGATTTTAATTTTGTGAACTTCCTGTATCCAAAGGCTACAGCCTGTGAAGCAAAATGGTGTGTGATCTGCAAGCTGTGGCCTCTGGAGAGGTGCTGTAAGCTTTCTTTTTCTTTTACAGTACTGGAACGGCACCAGTTCATGAAGCAGGCTCAGGCACTTGCACCTTGGTTATCACCCAACATGTTCTACGGAGCTGGTGACAGGAACTCAAAGCTTTCCTCTTACCAGCTGAACCCCCTGCTGCAACAAGGTGAGACTATGGGCATCATTTCAGAGGGAAATCAGGATGAGAAACCCATTACTTCTCTGGGAAGTTCAGTATTGAGGCTTTAGCCTCTCCACCAGGAAAGGGAGAAAGATGTTCCTAGCATGACTGCAATGTTCTAGAATGACAGCTCTGCCACATCTGCAGCACACCATAAACTCGTCTGGATGCATTAAAACAGCCTTTTATATTAAGTGTCTTGCTGGGCTCAGTGCTGGGTGAAGCAGTTTAGCACTAACTAAAGTGTATCTGTGCTACACCCCAGCGACTGCAGGGTAAATATACCCAGCTTATCTTGCTTTGTGTGGCAGAGGAGGGTACTGTCTCTTTGTTCTGCTGTGCTGGTCACGGTCAACTCCTTATAGCCAAAACTGACATGACAAGTGAGGTGCAATTTGTTTGAGTTCTTATCAAATGTCTAGTCTTCAAATGATTAAGGGCAAACTGCCTTCTGTGCAACAGATCTAGCCTGCATGCAGGAAAAAATTAAGGACTCTTTAATGAGCCAGGAAGAATTTTCTTCTCCATTTGTTGCTTTTATCTGTACATATGTGTGTGTATGTGTGCATACATATAAAAATTTTCTTATTTCATTTTCTTTTGCAGTATTTCTTCCAGTTCAATGAAATGCAAAAGGAAACACTATGGTCTTTCTCAGATTATTTGTAAATAAAATATGGTATCAGTGCTGTAGGAAAAAATGTTCCTCTAAATACACAGACTATATTTCCAGGTATGCTGGGCTTCTTACCTCTGTACTGCCTAAAACATGTTAGGTCATGCTGCAGCTTATTAGTTACTATTCTTTGCACCATACCTCATGTGGTCTGGATGTGCTGGTTGTGGTGCCTGAGACTTGTGCAGCTCTTGCAGTGAGGTGGAGCAGAAGAGAAGCAACTCAGCCAGGATCATGAGTACAGAAGGGCCTTCTCTTCAGTGTTTCCTCTTGACTTGCTGTGTTCTCCTGTGCTTTTATACTTAGATGTATCTCTGCAGAACAGTCTTCCACTGGTGCAGCCACAAGCCCGGCTTTCCCATAACAACGGTGTTTTGGACTATCTGGAGTCTGAAATCCAAAACCTGAACATGTCCCAGCTGCGGCCGCCCTCCCACCAGCGGCAGGCAGTGCAGCCCAGCTTGCTGTCCTCACTAGGCTCCGACATCATGCCACCTCCTCTTGCCGACCACATCTCCTCCATCCATGGGAGCAGCAACTCCTCACGGCCACAAAGAGCTGCCCGCACCCCCAGGCCCTGGGACTCTGCAGCAGAAGACAGAAGGGAAAACCGGAGGTGGCCCTTGCCTTCCAGTGGGGATTCTCATTCCAGCTACAGTCAGGAGCCCTGGGACAGGCAGCGAGAGGATCATCCTCAGAGGCAGAGGACAGGTGGCTACAATGGCAGGCCCCAGCACTCCAGACGAGATGTGTCACCCCCACGCCAAGCTGAGAGGGGCAAGGGCAGCAGCAGTTTCTATCCAGAGGAGACCAAGGAGCACTCCAGCCACCATCGTGCTGGGAAGCAGGAGCTCGGGGGAAGGCGAGAATACGAGCACCATGCTGGGAGGAGCAATTACTCTGGCCAGAGGCGGCACAGCTACTCCCCCCCCTCTTCTCGCAGGGGCTCCTGGAGCTCCTCAGAAGAGCAAGTTCGTGTGCCGGTGTCAAACCGCAGGCGGAGGAACCGCAGGTCCCGGGAGTGGCCAGAAGAGAAGCCCCCCAGTTACCGCTCCTTAGAAATCATCCCAGCTCAGGACAAGAAGCACAAAGGCACCCGCTCGGTGAGTCAGCTGCCTTTGTGCTTTCCTATCTAAGGGAAAAGGTGGGGTTTAGGGAGTGAGAGGGAATGTTTTCTACTTTCTGTAGCCTGTTGTCTTTCAAACAGAGGCCAAGGAGCAAGGAGTGCTCTGCACAGCATGGTTATGAAGAGGCTGCTGAGGCTGCCTTTTGACAGGCACTGCCTGCATGTAGTGTGTTCAGGGCAAAGTAAAAAGTCAAATCCCTGGAAGTGTTCCATGCCAAGCTGGATGGGGCCCTGAGCAACCTGGTCTAGTGGAAGGAGTCCCTGCCCCAGGCGGGGGAATTGAAGGTGATCTTTAAAATCCCTTCCAATCCAAACCATGATATCATTCTGTGATTCTGAAATAAATTAAGTCCCCTATAGGGTGACATGTTATATTCCTGTCCCCATCCAGAGGCTTTTGGGATCCTGTGTATATATTTGTGATAAAATAGCTGTTCTGGTACTGACTGGGGAGAAAGCACTTCCAGACTATGCAGCAGCATCCTTCCCTCTGTAACCACCTCTGGTGCTGGTTTACTTCTGATTTCTTTTAAAATGTGCATGATATTTTTAAGATAGCACATATGGGAAAACATCCATAAAGCCACATGAAATAGGCTTTAAGGTCATGGGTGGCATGGATGAAAAATGGGTCTTTCTCCAGGCCAGGTGGAAGAGATTGACTCTTTAGTTGGGACTCCTGAGAACTGAACGTACATTAATGGGCAGTCAACAGCTACTGTTCACAGCCCTTTTTGTCAGTTTGCACTGGGATTAGATATTAGGTAGCAACCTAAGTGTGAAAAGCTTCATATCCAATTGCTAATCTCCAAATTAGACAGTGTATTCCCCCTGAAAAAATGAAGATTCTTTTAAACCAAAAAAAGTTAAGTGTCCCTTATCACACATATGCAGAATTTTACCAGGTGGGAGTATTTTGAGGGGCTGTATGTTGCACATTACCATTTTCCCTTTTGTGTTGTGGAAGGAAGTGCAATTCTAGTTCCAGCTGGAATGTGTATATGTATAAATGGTTTTTGTTATGATGCTCAGAGCAGGTAGGAAGACATAGGATTTTCTTTCATCATTCCTTGTTCCTGAATCTTTTATTTTCTCTTGCAGGACAGAGGAAGTTCCCACAGTGGAAGAAGCATAGTCATTTAATGTCAGTACTGAAAGAACTAAGATTCTTGGACTCCTCCTAATTTTTCTACTATTTAGATTGGCATGGCTGCTTTTGATCGAGCAGATAAACAGCAATAAAAGGTTGGGCTAAGTTCTAATGGGCTGAGGTTTGTTAAAACATTCCAGTAGAAACAGCAGATTTTTAAAGTAAACACTGTATTCCAGTCTTTAAAGAGAGATACCAGTTGTCCTGATTAAGTGCAGTGGCACTGCAAGGAGCCCAATCTGTAGAATGCTGATGCAGGTTCCAATGTTCACGGAGTTGTAAAGTCACAAGACAGCAGAATAATTTAGATTGGAAGAGGCCTCTGGAGGTCATCTGATCCAGTCCCCTGGGAGCTTTGTGGGGGGAGGCACAATATCTTTCTAAGGCCCTTTCTTGTGCTTCAGAATGTGTTTGTTGCTTCTGCCTGGCTGCTCAGCATAGCTGGGGCAGTGGCTTCCTTTTGTCCCCACTAAGCCTCTCTCCCAAACAGGAGGATCATGGTGTAATAAGGTCTCACTGGCACATCTGCAAATTGTCAGCTTATCTGCTCTTTACCGACTGAAAGAACCTGTTCTACTTTGAGCCTAGACCTTAGTGCCTTAAGAGATACTTGTTCCAGCTTTTCATCCAGACTTGAATTTATTTGTAAACTTAAAGGGCTAAATTTACCAAGATTTGTTCTTCCCTACAGGGACTGAGCAAAGTATGACTACTCTCCTTTACACCATGGACTAGAATTTCCTTCGAAGCATGGTTTTGGTGAATATATCTTGCCTAAGCCATGTACTCTTTTCCATACATTTTATGTTCTCCCTTTCCTCTCTGTGCCATGTATCATATACATGGGGTGGGATAAAGGACTCTGAAGAAGTCTTATAGTCACCATTTTTACTACTGTCCTTGATCTTTACCCTGACACACCAGCCCTGCATGTGTGGTGCATCTGATCTGGAACTAGATTGTAGGGTTTCCTCAGTTCTCACCCTGACACTAGAATACAGAAGAGACCAGTTGTGGAGGAGGACTTGTCATTTCTCCTTGATGAGATTAATCCACTGTTCTCATTTAAAATGTGCTAGAGAAAGAGAAGCTCTGTGGATGCTGGCTGCTTCCAGGAGAAACTGTCTTGCCAGGGGTGTTTCTTGGATTTAAGAGACTCCAGTTTGGCAAGGAGCTTTTGGAGAATCTTGTGAATTATTTTGTAACCCAGAGGCACTGGAGATTGGCCAGTACCAATGACTGTCTTGCCTAGCTTATTTCCCAGCCGGTGCCACATGGGACCTCTGCTACTGTTTGTTCTTTAATGTCCTAATTACTGATGTGCTTATGCTTTTTCCTGGAAAACTTGGAGGGACTTTCACTTTGTCCACCTCCTTTTTTTTCTTTTCTTTGGACAATGATGGGAAACATCACACTTTGTCCAAATTGAACACTTTGTCCACTTTGAACAAATGGTCTTAGTTGGATATCCAATGCAGTTGCTGGTCAACCCAGGGCTGCTCCAGGGTGCTCATCTTCCTACAGTTTCTTGGCTGAACATGCTTATTCATAATTCCTGCCTATAAAGCAGAAGGACCAAGGAGCTTCTCTGGTTGACTTTGTTTCAGCACTGGAGGCCTACTTTTTGAATACAGAGGGTCTCTTTGGCCACACCTGATGGCTATCACAATTTTTTTTTTAAAAAAAGAGCTAAAAGAGTAACTCCAATGTTTGAATTCAAGAAAGTAATTAGCATAGTACTTGTCTGCATTAGATCCAAACTGAACAATGTGAATTGATCCATGAGTCACATTTGAAATACAGGGAATTGTGTTTGCAGAACTTGCAAAGCTAGGATCACTCTTGAATCTATCAGCCACTGTCTGTGGATCATTTTTTTCTAATTTTATGACGTGCTTAGGATTTTATGAACTACCTTTTTGTATGATGGACTGGTATTTTTATTAGTTAAGATGCATTTATGATGACTGCAATGACAGAAAATTTTATGGGGCTGCTTCTTCCAAAACTAGCAACTAGTTTTGACATTAGCTTTACCCTCTGCTGATTTTAGCAGATAGCCAGAGCGCGGCAGATTCTACCCTTGGAAGCCTAATTGGTTACTAGGAATTTGACTCTCTCCTTGTGCCTCCGATAGGTTCATACATCATGGAACAGAACTTTTTCCTGTCCTAGGCCAAATGTCCAGGTTTCAGGAAAGGGCTGCCCCTTTCTCCATCAAAGAGTAGAGGCTATTTGAGACCTGTGGTGAGATCCCAAGATAGTTGCATGGAAGGAGTTCACTCTCCTTCATATTTAAATGTGTACAAGCCAACACATATCCAGCAAGTTTTCCCAAGAGCGAGAAGCTGCTCGCACTGCAGGAAAACCAAGATGACTCTCTCTGTAACAGGAGCAGCTGCTGCAGCTGCTGGAGTATGTGCACGCAAACAGCAGTGCTGCTTCCTAACCTATACCTATGAAGGAGCCCTCCATCTTTATTTGTTCCTCTAGTCCCCATAATTGAGCTAGGGTGACTAATTGTAGATTGTGAACACAATTCACAAATTGTGAAATATGAGAGGTTTTATCTATATCATACTTGATTTCCTCTTCAGTCACTTTGTTCATGTTTATAGAAACATTCAATAAAACTCTTCAGGGAAAATTGATTGTATCTCTGTGTTAATTCTGTAATTTCTTAAATTGTGAAGGAGTAGATTGGGTGATCCAGTAGGGAAGCAGAAATGATACCAGGCTTACTGGTCTGCAGACCACTGTGGTTCATAAAGCACCAGTTGGTGGGCTGTGAAATAACAACAAAGGAAATCTGTCTTTGCGTGCTTTACAGCTACAAGCGGATAGAAAAGTGGGAAGGAAATAGGCTCAGCTTTAGATGCTTATTTCTGATTTTAATTGGCTATAAATGAAACCCATTGTGGCAGCATTGCACAATACAATGTGGACCCTTTTCCAGTAAGATCACAGGGTCTTTGACTTTTTAAGAGAGAGCGAGAACTGAGCACCTCCAATACAGTACACTGAAAGAAATAACAGTAGGAAATATCCTAGCCTCATTCTTTCTACATTGCAATTTATTCATTATTCATTTTTTAGCCATTCCAGAGGGCTGATGTTCATATGTCACCTCATTCATGATGGAAAAAGTTGAATATTTCACATATGGGAGTTATTGCTATTCTAAACTTTTGTTCTTCCATTCTTGTTGAAAGAACAAGGAATATACCTTACCCCCAAAGAATGAATCTTCTGTCTCAGATAAAGTGCCTTCATAGCCACCGGTGTTTCCCTAATTTAAAATAATGTAATGAGTAAGTGACCATGCCACGCAGGGCCAGATAACGTCACCCATGCTACAGTCAGCTGCTTTCTTCCTCAGACAAGAGATGCATAAGAGAGATAAAGAATCATGTAATTTTTCTTTGATTAAGAAAATACTTGCAATATCTGGCTTTCTTGCTTATTTGCAGAGCACCCTGCCATTCTGGAATGCCATTCCAGGAATGGGGGGCAAGGGCTGCTTCTGTGCAATCATTGATCTGGTCTTGGCAACTGCCCATTTGGCACTAGAAAGTACTGAAACACTCAGTTGCTATCTCTGGGATTGTATTCATGATAGCACTGCCTAAAGTTAGGCTGACTTCAGGGTGGGGAACTTGCCTTGTGTGGTAACAGTCACAATGCAAAGCTCTGCAGCAGCATGAATCACCACACAGGGCAGCTAAGTCCCTTCTGTTACTACCTCCTGCAGCACATCAGTTTAAAACACCCACTCAAAGCCTCTCATTTGTTGACCTGACATAAGAAAGAAATGACACTTGAGGTTATCTTAAATTAACCCCTCCGAGTAATGACTGCTCATTCCTGGTTTTGCTAGCTGTAATGCATATGATGTGCCTTGTGCTGGTCTTCTGAGTGTTATTCCAGCTGTAAAAGAAGATTATAAACGTGTAGATTCTCTTCAATGACTGTAAAATGTATAATTGAAATATAAGAGAACTTTCAACCAGTTGCTCTAGTGTGTTCTTTCTAGGCCATAAATTGCTTTTTAGTGTTTGTACCAGAAGTGGAACTGAAAAGCATCTGTTCTTATTTCTTGAGTTAACCTTTTTACACATCAGTAAGAATCATCTGTTGTTTTGTTGGGGTTTTTTTGGACAAAAATGCAAAATAGTTTGCTTGTATGTGGGATTTTTTTCCCCCTTATTTTGGGAGACTTTTTTTTCTTTGTTTTTTCTAAGAAAAAAGATCATTTGGATAAATACCTAGAGAGTGGGAAAATGTCTGGAAACCACTGGCAGCCCTCTTCAATTACGTGACTCATTGTAGCTTGGCTGCCATATCTGTAAAATGAGAACACTTACTGTTTGGTTCTAAAGCATTTGGAGCACCATGAGAGGAAAAGTCCTCTAGAAATCTTGTTTGGTTGATAAATGAAGGTACTGGTTGAGCTTTTTGAACTTCCCACATGTGAGACTCATCTAATAAATAAGTGGTCAACATAAGAATGGAAATCTGTTTGGTCTTACACAGTAGGCTTGATTTCTGTCCTCCCATTCCCCTAGCTGATGCCCTTTGTAGTTCAGTGTTGCAGACTTTCTGTCTCTTGCCCCTGTCTACATGTGCCAAACACAGGTGACAGGACCTACTGGAGACCCAAGGGGCACTTGGAAACAAGCTATGAGAAAACATTCCCTACAGCAGCAATGCAGCCACTTTCTGACTGGGACTGGGGAGCCTCGAGAGATGTTACCATGGCATCTTAAGAATGGTTTGTGTTGGAAGGGACCTTGCAAGATCATCTCAACCACCCTGCCCCTGTCTTAGGCAGGGATACCTTCCACTAGACCATGTTGCTCAAAGCCCCATCCAACCTGGCCTTGAGTACTTCCAGTGTCCACAACTTCTCTGAACAACCTGTTCCAGTGTCTCACTACCATCACAGTAAAGAATTCTTCCTTGCTTCCAATCTAAATCTACCCTCTTTCAATTTAAACCTGTTTCCCATTCACCTGTCAATACAAGCCTTGGTCAAGTCCTTGTGTTTCTTATAAGAACTCTTTAAGTATTGAAAAGCTGCAATAAGATCTCCCTGGAGCCTTCTCTCCCGGCTGAACAGCCCCAGTTCTTTCAGCCTTGCCCCATGGGAGAGGTGTTCCAACCCCACGATCATTTTTTGTGCCACTCTGGATCCACTCTAACTGCTCTGTGTTTCTTGGGCTGGGGATCCTGTAGCTGGATGTTCCTCCTGGTAAGTTCACAGAATTCACAGAATGACTAGGTTGGAGGAGACCTTAGAGATCATCGAGTCCAGCCCATAGTTTTGACAGCTGTCTCAGGTGTATTCTGATCTAGTCAGCCTGTGCAACAGTCAGTCACGGGGAAAGAAGTGTGAGAGGGCTGCACACCTGTGTGCACCATTTGGTTAATGCATTTGCTGTAAATGGAGAGGAAACTGGTGTAACAGCTGCAGGTAAGTGCCAGCAGTCAGAGCAGTGGGGTTAGAGCACAGGAAGAGTGGGAGTAAAATTTAGCCCAGCTCTAGCTGCTATTAATGTGGGGTTTGGTCAGTTAATGAAGGGGCCTCTATGACATGGTTGCCTGCAAAAGTAGGGGGCTCAGTGACCCAGAAGCTGCCTTCCACAACTCTTGGGCTCAGGTCAGACTGACCCTCCATTACCAAATCTCAATAACAGGTCCAGAGTCCTCCACAGCTTCTTGCCTGTCCCACTGAGCTGGATGTGCTTGCAAAAGAGCAAATGGGGAAACAAAGCAGGACCTTTGACCCCTTGCTACCACTATATTAGCTCTGCATAAATGCCGGGGTCTCAGATGAGCACCTACCTCAGCTTGGGCCTGAGAAAGAGAGAAAGCAGGACAGGTAAGAGCTGAACTCTGTTTTGGGTGGCTTGGACGTTGTGACTGGTGTATCTAGCTCATAGACAAGTGAGTGGAGGTAGTCTTCTATTTTGCCCCATCTCCGACAGCAAACCAAAGTGTGAGCCCTTCTCACGCTCCATGGCCAGGAATGGTGCTGAAATAGAGGAGGGTGGGAGTACCTGGGGTCACCTGCTCTGAAGCTGAGTGACGGATAAGACACGCATAGGAGAGTCAAGCTCATGGTGGGAATTGCAGAATTCCAGTGTTGGGAGATACATTACCTTTTCCCAGGTGCCTTCACCACAGGGACTGCAGGTTCTAAAGCAGGTAAGAACACCTCTTCATGCTCCTGGGAAACAAACTCCTGCCTTTTGTGTACACAGAGAAAAAATGGCTCTGGGATTAAAAATCAAGGAAGGGTAATAAAGGAGCAACTGTGCAAACATCTAGTGAACTGGGTGGTAGATTTTTGAGGTATCTGCACAGAAGGAAATAAAAATGGATGGAAATCTCCTTACTGGGAGATAAGACAGAACATTGACTTGTAACCACCTGGTACAGGATTTAGCAAAGCATTCACATATAATGGACTTTCAGCCTATTTTGCCTTTGCAATTCCTATGTTCAACGTTTCATTCATGTTCCTCTGAGTGATGCAGCCCCCTAATTTGGGGCATAAACAAATTTTAATTTCTGAACCCCTTTTTAAGTGCAGCATATTTGGAAGCTTGTTTAGATGCAATGTCATATTTTCAGTGTGCTAAGTAGCAGATTTTCAATTCTCCAATTCTGACTTTTTTAAAAGACAAAAGTAAAGGAAGTTGGATGAAGCTAAATTTTGCATTCACTCACTTTTGGGAACTTGTTCTGCTTAGGGTACTGTCTGCTGCACTAATCCTAGAGTGAAAAAGACAAGGGAACCTAGTTAGCTACTTGGGACTTTCCTCGACTAAAGCAAGACAAAGTACTCAGATCACTGGGTCACTAAGATGATCATGGTATGTGATGTACTAACTAGCACAATGTTCTTTAGAGCGATTTACCAAAACAAATTAAATTAAGAAATCCCACAATATGAATTTTTCAGTTGTACTTAAGCATTTTGGAAACCTATTCTGACTTCTGGCACTTCTACTGGTTTGCTCCGTGCTGAAACGGAAATTTAGCTCTCATATAAAAGAACTAGCTTTACCCTCCCGTATTTCTTTGAGCTCTGAAAGTTATTATTGTAGATATTTGTGAATATACAAAGAAAAAGACAACATTTTTATAGTGCCTTTCCCTCACTTCTTCAGAGGAAATGCACATGACATTTCTGTTCTTGTCTTTGTTTATTGGTTAGGTTTGTTGCAAAAATCTGGTGTTTAACCAATATGTTTTATTTCTCCGAAAACAACCCAAACACTGTGTGCTGATTCCTGCAGGTCTCTCTGTGTAGAGAGCAGAACTGTTACTCAAACCATGCTGCAATCCAGGGCATTGGTGATAGCTCTGATTCTGCTCCTTAGCACCACTCTCCCCGGTAAGTCTGAAAAGCTTTGCTGTTTACCTGAGACAAAGCTCAGCTCTACAGGTTCTCATGCATTGTGAAGTAGGACTGAAGCCAAATAATTACATTGAAGTCCATGAATACACAGTGTTTGGCAGCGTGGAACAAGTCAGTGGAGACCTGGCATGAAAACTGCCCATACTTCGTGCAAATACTCTGCCATGGAAGGTCTATGACTTAGATACCCATGACTGGATGAAGAGGGTGCTGAATGCTGTAGAGCAAATTCTGGGAGAGGTTCTGAATCTCAGAATTTCAAAACTCTTCCCCTGCAGTTGGGGGAAGATACCAGAGACACAAGAGACATGGGGTTTTGCCTTTTTTCTCAGAAGTGCAGTCAAAGTCCATCTTTGAGAAAGACCGTCGTGAGTTGCTGGCCATCCCTGAGACTATTGCATCTTACTTCTATGAAGCTGTGAACAAGGTGTCCCCTAAAGTCAGCCAGTTCTTGTTGGATACTGTCCAGAGTCCAACAGTTATTGCGGCCAGGTATGGAAAGCTCTGTACTAACACTCCAATAGCCATGTGTGAAAAGGGAGAGGGAGGTGTGGGAGAAAGAACAGACTCATCAGCTATCTCTGTGGGGAGATCTGAGGAGAAATTAATCAGCAACCAAAGCCTGATGTACCAAGGGAACAAGGTGCTGGAAGCAGGAGTGAGGTGATATGGTCTGCTGGTGAAAGCTCTTCCCAGGGAGGCACATTGTACATGACAGTATTCACAGGGATGGCAGGTACTGCTCTTTATCCACGTGTAGTGAGGGGGGAATCTGCTGGCTGGTGGGGAAACAGCGCCTCTGGAAGGGTGCTGCAGTGCTGTGAGGGGCTGAGTACTCAGTGTGCCAGGATCACTTGACGCAAATCACAGACCAGGCTCTAGCTGTGCATATGTCTTGCTCAAGGTAGGAGAATGAGTTTCCTCACAAAAGAAAAAGCATGATCACCCTAGAGACAGTTTCATGTAACTCATGGCACACATGTACTGCCTATTCCTGTCTTCTGAGGAAAGCCCCTCTAGGACTGCTGAGGAGCTCTGCACTCTCGGTGACAGGCAGAGTGGTAACTACAGCAGATGGAGATTACCCTCAAATATCTGTGTATCTTACCACATACTCTGTTGTCTCCTGCAGACAGAGAATCGCCAAAGAAGCAACTAAAGTCAGTATAATGTTTGAACAGCTGATTGAAAAAATAAAGAACCTGTGGTACACAAGAATCCTAGGCTATTAGCCAAATGAAGACAAGTCAGCATTTCCTGATGTGTGTAACACCCTGCAGTGTCCTTTCCCCCGCCCCTCCTACGGACGAAGATCAGTCAATAAGACAGAATCGATGCTCCTCTTAATGCCACTAGAGGGAACCCACCTTCAAAGACCAAAAGATAGAAGGCACCTGATGAAGGCATCTGCTGAAGCCTCCGCGGAAAAAAATCAAGCGGCTGGGCATGGGGAAGGCAATATAGAGATTGTAGAGTTCTTCTGTAGCCAAATCTTGAAAATTAATTCCTCCTGAATGGCTTGGTCATCGCCCCTCTAATAAAAAAAAACATTGGTTGTTACACTTCCTTAAGCTTGTTGTTTGTATTGACCATTATGGAATCTGACTCGCCTTGGCATCCTGTTCTGCTGAGACTGTAGCTGTGATTCACAAGAAGTTTTTGCAGGCAATGCTAACAAACTCTGAGTGTTCAGGCACTTTTAACTAAGCTCATATTCATCTGGGGTGGAGGAGGCACTCCCTGAGCATCTTTCAGATTAGCCACAATTGATTGTGCAAGGAGCATACTCCTTGGTTAGGTAGGAAGCAAATAGGTGCGCCTGTATCACGTGTCCGAAGATTTCAGATAATTTGGGAAAACGAGTGCCAGTAAATTGAACTGTCCATCAACCTAAACAGGACTTTGGACGTGTGTTTCGTTGGCCAGCCAGAGAGGATACTGAATGAGCTTTTCCCAAGGAGAAATGAGTAGAAAATTTCTCACTATCTTGACCAGTTTATGAGAGGGACACCTATGCCCAGCACTGTGTATGAAGACCTGGCAGGTCCTCATCAGTCCTGTGTAACTGCATCAGCCCAGATGCCCACACTGGACAGAGAAATCCATCTTCCTTCTCATTAAGCAAGGAGAAGCAAGTAGGCAATTTTTCTGGCATAGGCTAAAGCAAGCCCATTGTTTTGTTGGTTTATTTTGTTTAATTATCAGTCCAATCAGCTATAAGCTTGCATTCAACCACTTGCCTGGAATAAAATCCCCTCATTTTCCATTTTCTTTGTCCTAGCAGCTCCTTTTTCCCATGTGCAATCAAAATGAAATCAGTGTCCCCATGCAGAGCAGCAAGTTTTTCCATCTCTGGTGGCTTCACCAGTTCTGCAGAGCTGTTTTGCAGGTTTATTCATTGCTGCTCATATTCCTTAGACAGTTTCTGCTTCTCTGGCCACAATGAACAAACATGCATATGTATTATGTAAATGGACCAGTATTTAGGAGGAGGTTCAGAAAAGCAGATGTTTTGGCTGATAAGAATATGAAAATTGCCACATGAAAAAGCTAGGTCCTTTAGCTCTTTTGCTACAGGGATGACTTCCTTCCTGCTTGTTTCCCATATGTCTGTTCAATCTTTTTTTTTTTTCCCCTAAATATAACACTTAAAAGAAGAAGCCCTGCAACGAAAATCCTCTCTTGTCCCAAGGAATAATTCAGCATTCTGAACTTTCTCAGAATAGAGCTTGTTCTTCTGGCATTTCAGAAGTATTTCTTTCTGAAAGAGTGAAAGTCATGAGTATAAGAAAGAGCCTGAATATTCTCCAAAGAATTTGGTGTCCTGGAAATCGGTGCTTCAGCCTTTTCAATCTGCTTACATAAAAAGAGTAGGAAAAACTTTGGAAAGTATAGGGATCCTCATGTTGCATTTTGAACCTGTTGTGTTACTTCAGCAATGCAGCCCAGTGGTATTTCTGTATTGCATCACTGCACAGCTGGAGCAGCACAGTAGCTGGTATGAATTCTGTGCTAAAACATCACAAAGTTGACATTTTATTAAGGGCGCTCAATTATATCCTTTTGCTTCATTGCAATGTAACCTCCAGAAAATCCAAGCCAGGCAAATCCTGAACAGCCATTTGATGTCTGATTTTAGCAGATGGGCAAAACAGAATCAGACCATAGATCTCTGTGTTTGTTTGTACTCAATCTCCTGATCATGTAGTTATCTATGCATTTTTATGCTTGACAAAAACAAGCAGAAAACCTTCCAGGTAGTTAATCTCTTGTACAATCTACAACATGGGGCAACCTATGAAGAGCAAAGTAGACAACCTTCCACTGCCACTTCTACTCCTGATGTTACCAGCATCCTTTAAGACAGAAACTAGCAGCTGAAACTGCATTCAGGCTGGGATGGGTAGAGAAAAAAAAGATTTTTATCCCAAATAGGATCCTGGGGCAAATTCATGGGACACGTAATGAGAGGGTCATTTTATATCTCAGTGTTAAAGTATTTAATATCTACTCTCCATTTCTAATTGGAATAAACACGTTAATCTGTAATGTCTTTCAAAAATATGTATAGAAATCACTTCCCAAGTGATATGTCTTGCAGAGTTCACTGAGTGCTTCAAGATTCTTGGAGAGGCTTTGTTAGTGAAGCATTCGTTTCAGTGAGATTCATGTCATAGAAACTTTCTTGTTGAGTAATTTTCTTTCACTTTACAGATTTGGAAAAGCTTGTGGTGTAACTGGTTCAACTGAGTCAATTAAAATGAAATCTTAAGAAATGTCAGGTTTCTGTTGTTTCTGAGATGGGGGAATAACCGCTCAGGTGTTCATGATTTCTGCAAAAAAACACCCTTTCTTGAAAAGTATTTATTATGGTGGGGACTTTACGCCATTTTCAGTGGCTCGGATTGTTGATGGCTTTTACACTTCTTAGCTCCCCTCTCCTCTTTAGCGCTTGGGAAAATCACTAATTAGTGCTAAGGGAACGCAGGCCTCGGGCTCTGTGCTGCTTTGAGCAGTGGTTCCTGCTGCCCTTATCAACGAACAGCCCAAGTCCTCCGGCAGCAGAAAAGCCCAGAGCAGGGTGTCTGAGAAGGCAAGGACTGGAAAAAGTCTTGTAAAATATTTGAAACTTATGTCTGATACTCACACCTACACACACGCAGACATTCCGTCTCAGTACCGCAGTTTTTGTCCCCTGGTGGGGGCCGTGCGGGCAGGGACAGCGAGGGGAAGGAGCAGGCTGAGATGCTGGACGCGCACTAAGGCGCAGAGCTGACATCGTTCTGACGGCTCTGCCCTTCCCCGCGGGCTTTTGGCAAGGAGGCTTTCCCAGATTTAAAACGTAAACGCCAAAATCACAAACGGGGTGCTGTGTGTGCATGGGTACGTGAAGTCAGTAAGGAAAAACAACCACGTGGATGCCGCGGGTGGCGGCGGGGGCAGCGCTGCCTGCGGAGGGGCTCGGCGGCACAGCGGAGCCTTGCGTGCCGGCCGGGATCAGTCAGCGCCCGCTCCCTTTCGCTTCCCGCCCGCGGTGCCGGCCGCAGGGCGGGCGCTGACTCAGAGCGGCACCGCCGCCGCCGCCGCTTCGCACGCGATGTCGCCGGGTCCCCTCATCCCCCGTGGCCTCCCGGCGCCGCGCAGGGAGCGCTGGCACGCTCGCGGGGCGGGAGCTGCCTGGGGACGACAAGGGGTCCCCAGCCTGGCAGGGGATGCTCGGGGAGGCGGGAGTCGGGCAGGAGTGGCTGGAGGAAGGGAGGAGCAGTTTTACAGCCGTAATCCCACTCTTTGGTGAGGCTGGGACAGGTAAATTCCCCTCTGCTGGCCGCCTGACCCCGTGGAATGGGAAGCGTGTTTCGGCATGGGCCGGGCTCGGGTTGAGAGGCTGCAGCTGGGCCGGCGTTGGGTGGGGAGGGTTTGGATGTTGTTTCCGTAATACACAGAAAGATTTTCGCAGGTGTTTGTTGGCTTACCTGCGTGCTCACCCGAGAGGTGGGGTCTCCTTTCGTCTGGGTGTGTAGTGACCACGCTGTGCCTTGCAGACACAGTTTTTTGTAGGGGAAAAAGGGTGTGCCGGGTTAGATGATCCCGTGTTGCAGATTTCTTTATGTTTAGATTTGGGGGCGATATACGATTATGCCACTTCTCAAAGTGTTTATTTGTGAAATGTTTCTTAAAGTGTTTCTGGGTTTGCTATTCAAAAACCTAGAAAATTGCAGCATAAGTCCAAGCTAACTGTTTCGACAGTAGCTGTGTTAAAACTGCTTTATTAAAGTTTCCCAGTGCCATAACATGGTGGTGGTCAGATGTGCACCACAGCATCAGGTACATCCCATGCCTTGTGGGAGAAGCATTAACCTGCTCACTGACATACAGGAGTGTATCTGGAAGTGGTTTAAAGAACATTTGCTATCAACCCCGACATGCACTGATTCCTGAAGATCTTAACAGAAGAAATATCTGCAAGTACAGCTGCTGTACATGTCAGTGAAGAGCACAGATCATTTATATTCACCTTTATATTCACAGTTTCCTATCTCCAGGTTTACAGTAGCATCCTTGTTAAATTGATTCAGATGTTGGTTTGGGGACTATTTTAGTCTCAGTTACTTGAGAGAAAAAAACTTCAGATGTGAGGGAAAATGTGTGAGTCATCCAGTGTTTGAAAATAAGTGGATTAAGTTTTCTGCTTAGAAAAAATACTTCAGGACAGTTATTTTTTCCTGACTGTAACATTTCCTCTTCTTTCCAAAGGCTTTATTGTCTCTTGCATCTCTTGAGGGTGCCTGATGTTAAAAGTCCTGCCATTGAAGGATTGCTCTTTGGAGTGGAGAACAGATCCTCCCAGGTAACCTTCCTTTCAGCAGCAGCTTCCAAATGCTGTGCTCAGATCGGCTTTGATACTTGGGGGGCACAGGACTGTAAAACAGCCAACGTGGCTGTGTGACCTGCAGGAGTAATCTGTTCTCAGCTGTGGTCAATTAAATCCAAGGTTTTGTTGTTTTTAGTTTTGTTAGTTTTCCTTTTCTTTTAAAGGAAGGAAACCCACATAAATCAAACCTTTTTAATGGCCACGGCTGTTTTGTCCTTAGTTTAATTCTGCCTTTTGTCAGTTAAACTGCCACTGAGGCTGTTGGCTAATTCAGCCTTTTAGGTTGCCCATATTTCTGAGCTGCTTTGCTCAGCATGAAAGTGGGAAGTCTCCTATTTCTTCTTTTTGGGTGGCAAAAATAGTTGGAGCTACATACAATTATTTTACCAGTCTAAATAACTAAGTAAGCCTTTTCTGGTCAGGAAAAGGCTTGTGGTTTTTAGATTTCAAATGAGCTTTTATTATTCTAATGATAAGGCTGACTTGATAAAAGTTCTATGTTGTAAAAATAACTGGTAGATTTTGTTGGAGGGAGAAAATTATATTTTTTTTTGGAGTTACCCATTTTTCCAAATAGTACTTTGATACCCCAGAAAAATAAAATGTATTACATAAAATCAACATATGTACACATGACACATAATAATTAACTATTTATTGAGAAGCAATGCTTCATCCAAAGCAGTCATTAATCTGATTAACTGTCCTTTGTTCATATAAACTCCATTCTTCTTCTTTGGACTTCTTAATAGCAGTTAGGTTTAAAAATTTTCCACTTCAATTGTAAGTGCCTTTTGTTCCATCATATATTATTGAGGAGGGTTCACTGTGGGGATGAAGAAGTGAGGAAAAGAAATATTTCTCTGTTGAATTTACTCACCAAAGGCCAGTAATTTTTGCCAGGTCATGTGCAGTGTTAGAAATATGGTGCAGGCAATTGTCATCTGTAAACCTAGAGAAAAATTCTTGTATCAAAAGACAAAAGACAAGAACAGTAGGCACTGTTAGAAGATTTTTGGCCAGCTCATTGGCAGTTATCCACTATAGAGGGCTGGCAGGTAATACAGACGTTGCAGACTCATGTCATAACACATAAAATCAAACCATGGAGCACGAATGCAGAAAGTACTTCAGTTCTGGGTACGCATTTTCCCCCACAGGGTGCCAGGGTTTATGACTGACTCCCTTGATCAAGCAAATCTCAGACATGACTTAAATAACTGAGTAAATAAAAAACCTGGTTTTGAAGCATCTAAATTGGTATGTGGCAGCATGGCTGTTCCCTGAGTGGACTGACTATGTGTGATGCTACTAGGTGGTTATATCCTCAAAACCCTTCAGCTTTCCTTTTAAAGGCATGCTTATTTCCCTTCCAGTGTATGCAAGGAAAGCGTGTGGCTAAAGGGTAAACCTACAAGTTCAAAAGCAAGTAAAAGGAACCTCTGAATAGATTTGGCATGGCATCTTGTGATTTTCAGTGAATTTTGTGAGTTCTGAGGATAAAGGACAGCTACCTACCCTCATGGGTTTTGACAGATACATGTGAAAAATAATCTGTTAAGTGTGTGCTCTTAGTGAACTAGATGATTGCCTGCAGTCTTCTCCAGCTGTGCTGGTAATGTCACTTCTTAGAGCATGAGTCAGAACACAGGCTTGCTTTTTTCAGATAAAAAGGAAGAAGATGCATGTCACTATTTGTCCCCTCCATGAACATGAAACACTCTATGTCAAAGCCCAGTAGTTATCCTGCAGCTGTTAGCAGACACTTCAGCTGCTGTGTTTTTATACCACAGTTTATCCTGTCCTTACAGCCACGGGAGAAGAGCAGGGAACAGAGGTGCCTAAAGCAGAGAACACAGATGCCTAAATCACCGTGACCTTGCCCTATGCTTCATCCAAGTTGCTTAAAGGCACTTTAAGGAAGGTGCAGCCAGCAGCATCAGGAAATCCAGTCCAACAGCACAGCTGGGAGCACTGTTTGGATGGCTCCTCTCTCCATGTGAGGCCACAGAATTATGAATTTCATGGGTCTTCAGAGCTTTTGGAGATTAATAATTAGCATGATTTCTAAGAGACACACTAATCCAGCTGGGTTCACTACTGGATAGGTAGTCTGTGAGTTAGGCTTTTAGTCTTCTCAGTCAGCCAAACCCCAGCTTTCTTGAAGTTAGTCATATAAAATTCAGTTGATTTTCAACAAAATCAGCAGTTTCCATACTGACAGTAATTAGTATTTATTTGGACAACAGTGGAAATAAGGACTTATAAGCATCATCAGTCTAGTTGCACAAGTACTTAAAAATTAGAAGAGTAGGAGAGTTACCTGTCCTTTATGAATCAGCAGGGGTTTCAGACATTTTTAATAGCTTCAGGAAGGTCACAGCCTCTTGAGTGGCTGTGCAAAAGCGTGTGTCACGGCACCATCAATGTGGTTGCCAAAACACAACTCCTGGAAGCTAGGGGATTATAAGGGTTGTTCAAGGTTTATCCTCTTCTCTAGTTCTAGATTTTTCCAAAGGCTGCTTCTCTCTCCTGGTGAGGTATCTGAAAAAGTGTTCAAATTACTTGGTTGTGTTCCTATGTGGTCAGAAGTACCGTGTTCCTTGACTAGATTTCATAACATCTGACACCCTATCCAGAGCTGAGGTTTTGGGTATGCCACTGCACTTTCCAGTGCATTTGTTGCCCTCTTTGCTTCTCAGCCTCTCTCTATCCACAGTGTCCTGGCTGATTACAAGGAGAGCAGAAGTTTATGTATGTATATGCGTCTCTTGAAAGCTGCCAAGCTTCTGCTCTTACTTGCAACACCTTTTAGGTGGCATGATTGTACCCATGGTGGGTAACTCCCACAGGTTCAAACACAGGCAAAAGCAAACACACACCTGCCTCTATTCTCTCTCTCCTTTTTAAAATCTTCTGTTTTTGTAATGGCTTGCATGTTTTCTCTGTGTGAGACATGGGTAAGAGTTTCTGTGGTTCCTTGGGGGGAGGTGAGGAGTGTGTGACAGGGGAAATGGTGGTTGTAGTCAAGCAGTTGTTTAGGCAGTGCACAGAGAGAAGTCACATGAGTGGTCAAGTCAGGTGCATGGTACCATATATGGCAAACATTTGTGCTGTATTTAATTATTTTATTATTTTATTTCTCAGTGCAAAAGCTGCTCTTTGCATTTCAAGTCTGACTTTTTGGACATTTTGTGTAACAGTTTTAAAGCTAGACTGAAAATTTTGATGATTTTAAAACCACTGACCAAGTTTCATTCTCTGAGCAGATGCCTCACAGTTTCACAGTATGGTTTTCTTTGCCTCAAATTGAGGGTTAAAGAAAGGGCATTCTTTGAGAAACAGCTGTTCCCTTATATTCATATTAACTAGTTTTATCAATGGAGAAAGAAAGAGGGCACCAGATTCTGGGAACTCCATTGCACACTAAAAGACAGAGGGTTGCTTGTTTGGCTTTTTTCCTCAGAATTGACTAGTAACTTTTGGATGCATCCAGTTATTTCCTGATATTATTGAATCCACTTCACTTTTGAAGGATCTGCTTTTTAGAAAGTGAGTAGTCACCTTTTCTCAATATCAGTGCTTTGCAAAGGGTCTGAAGCTAATACAAATGAAAGCCTCTGAATTTACCTTGTGGGAAGCATTTTCTCTGAGATAGGATTCTCACCTTACCTTCCCTGTGACCTACTCTAGTCCCCAAAGCAGCTAAATTTAGTCCAAATTTCAAGAGAAACATTACTTTTTCTTTTTTGAGATCTGTTGCTGAGTTGCCTCTTGTAAAATCCCATGTACTCTAGAAAATGTGAGAAGTAAGCAGCAGAGGATGTATATTTACTTACTAGATTTAGTGGGAGACTCTGACTAAGAATGTGGTCTCTTACTAATAATGAAACTATTTTGAAGTTTGAAATATGTATTTTGGTCACAATGCATTATTTAGATGATTGATATTGATCATGTTGGCCCTCGAACCAAAGTGGCCTCTGTTTCCTAAGATGCTGCAATCTGTTACAGAAAGATAAGTGAGGTGAATTGGGAAAAAAACCCCCTACATTTCAACTCATATTAAAAAAAAAAAATGAACACAAACAGCCTTGATTTGGGCAGCAATTTTTTACCAGCTCAGAGGTGGAAGACTGCCTTTCTTCTTGAGGGCTGTTGGTTTTTAATCCACTTGCTTTCTCATCTCCCATATTTTGCATTATTTTACTTCATTATGAGCTCAAGTCTTAGCTGCCCAGATGCTTGGGGCCAAAGCCCCTCTGTCATTTAGTGAGACTGGACTATTCCAAAACCTCCTGTCACTTGCAGCAAGACTCTAGCAGTGTGCTGAACACCGGCACCTGCAAACTGAGCAGCTGCTTGGGCTGTTATTGAGACCTGGAGGGTGCTAATTGCAGGCCTTGTGGTGCAATACTAAAATGCTAGATGAGATACCATGGGCCCTTCCTGGTTTTCTAGGGGTTCCCAGCCACCTCTGTGCGTGACATTTGGTAGCATTATAATTACTTCTGAGGCCATTTAACTCATTGCCAGTTTCCATCTGTTGTGGATTTAGGTAGCTCTTTCTCTGTTCCTGGTCATGAGCTGATCCCTTTCTTTGACAATATGCAGAATGCTGATATATTTGGTAACTATCCTGAGGTGATGGATTTTCCATTGCAGGATTGTGGGTTTCTGCTTTCTGTTCTTCACTGGCCATGAAATGTGCTCCTTAACTGGATGAACCCTTTTAAGCCAGAGAAGAATCATTGAATAATTTTGATTGGGGAAGAGCTTTAAGAGCATTGAGTCCAAGTGTTTCAGTTAGACATTTTGGGACACATAATAGTTTGTGCTCACAGTTTGCTAATCTACTCACAAGTTCCTGCTGACCTTGCAAATGTACTGGATACTGCAGGGATAACAAATTAGTATTCCAGTAGTAACGGTGTCTCTGTTAGGAGTATGTGTAAGTGTCCCCATCCATGAGTTGACATTTCTTTGTACAATATGCCCTGCAAACACCTGAGGAGAAAACCCCAACCTTCTTTTGTCAATGACCTTACTGTCCCTGTGTACCAGTGACAAATATATCATTGTAACATCGTTACAAAGTCAGAAAATATTCTTTTTGTAGTCCACCCTATTAGAAACCTGAGGCACAGACAGGCTGCGAGGGCTTTTCATCCCACCAGTCTAAAGGAGCCAGGACAAGAAGCTACAGATGAAATCTGGATGCATCTAAGTCAGTGGAAGTTCTCCTCTTGGCTTCCAAGAGCCAATCTTCACTGCACTACTTGTGGAGGGTCAGTCCACACAGTGTCTACACCACTTTTCTTGTTTTGAGGGCTGAAGTTTGCCCTCCGTACTCTGGGTCTGAGGCTATTGCCTGTGTGACTTTCTCCTCAGTCCTCTGCAACTCGAAGCTCCATTTAGCTGTGGAGCAGCTGTAGGTCTTAGCACACCTGCTGCTGAAATCAAGGTTGCAAAAATTCTTTGCCTATTTAAGCAAGCATCAGGTCTGGGTACAATTTTTCTTTGTGTTGAGATGAAATACTTTATTTCTGAAAATTCCTGATTCATTCAAGCCAAAATGGAGACCAAGAGATGTATCTAACAGGATCCTGATTTATATCAAGAAGAAAAGGCACTTTAGCTTTGATTGTGCACATCTCAAGAAAGTGCACCAACCTCTAGATTGGGGGTGGAGCTGGTGGTGTAGTTGTTCTCATTAAAAACCACAAAAGGTCTTGATTTAATTCTAAGACAATATAAAAGCATTTCTGAAATAATGAAAATGTTTGTGGGATGGGCAGATGAATGTTTCCATCCAGACTCACTGACAGATTTTCTAGTTATACTTTGCTATTTTTTCATGACAATGAAAGCAGAAGTTAGATTACAAAAAGCCAAACCATATTTATTAGCTGCAGTCATACTGGATTTATTTTAAAATAATAAATGTTGTGGGGGGAAAAAGCCCAATCCAACTTACTTGTCAAGGTCTTTGGCAAATGTCATATCAGAATTGCACTCTTTCCATTTTACATGGAAACCAATTTACTGTCATTCAATTCTTTTAACATGGATAAAATAGGCATCCTGTTACATTATTCAAGTCTACCACATTAAATACTTTGAATCACAATAATTTTGGTATCATCCTAAGATATGTAAATGCCAACAAACAAATAATAAATGTTAATATGGAATAGTAAAAGTTCCTGAGGTAAAGCTGTTTAAGTATTGGTTGTCTTTTCTTTAAAAAAAAAAAATTGAAAATAATATTTACCATGTCATGAAAGTGTCATATGACCTGCAGTTCACAAGAAAACAAGTTACATGAATTTGGGTGAAAGACTGAAAGAAATTGGCAAGTTTCCCTTTGCTGAATTAGTTGCCTCTTACATATTTTAATTCTTTACTCATATGGAGCATCTGCTGTAGTATTTATACATGATTCTCCTCAAGCCTGACAATATTTATCAAGTTTATTTGTTATTTTCCAGAAACTAAAGCTTTAGGCATGAGATCTTGGTGGAGCTCCTCAGCAATTTTTCCAATTTGATCTGATATTTTGAAGTATTGAAAAACAAGAAAGAAAGAAACCAGCAGCTCTAACTAGAATTACTTAAAGTCTTGTAGATTGGATGTACTCTGAAGTATTGTAGTGCTTTCGGCACGGATTGAGGAAATAATGAACAAGTCTGACTTACTGATTTTTTCTGTAATAAAAATCATATCCTAGTTGAAATGCAAACCTTAGGCTTATTTTTCTACAAAAAATGGGTCTCTTGTTATACACTTGTAAAGGTAGAGAAGAGACAGCAGTTTCTGAGGGTCACTGCAAATAAATTTAAAATTTATAACTTTTAAAATGGAACTGACACTGGCCTCATTCTCAAACACTGGCAGGTCTGGGAAGAGTTGATGCCCTTCATGCAGCTGTAAGCCTGAAAAAGGAGTTTGGCAGTTAGGTGGGGGTGGGAGGGAAAATCTGTAATGTGGAGGAAGAAAAAATGTTTTAGAAGAGGTAGTGAGGGAGGAAGCAAACACATGCAGTGAAGGGAGGGGAGAGCAAAAAGCTTGTGTGTGTTTCAGTGATACCCCCGTTTTAGTATCCTACTGTGTGCCAGAGAGCACTCTGCCACCAGCAATTGCTGAAAGACACTTCTGCCTCCCCCGAGCCTGCAGAGCCAGCTCTCCACCTGCTCTGCTAGCCAGCGGTCCAGTGTGGAACTGCCCGGGGAGCTGGGAAAGATGTGCAGGTTTCTAGGTTTGCGCTGCCCTTGCATGTGGTCTGCTCATTTCTCTCCAGACATTAAACAGCCCAACTGTTCAACAAGGTTCAATGCAAAATGCAAATACCAGGATTTATTTGCAGCACTCAAAAGAGTTATTCCCATTTACAGACGTTTAGAAAACAGAGAGGTGTGAAAAGCCATAATGAATGTGCACATGCTGCAGTAACATCAGAGGGATGCCACTTCCATCATCCAGTCTCCAGGGTTTTTTTCTCTGCTGTCCAGACAGTTTTTTCATGAGCTGTGTTAGCTGACATAGCTGTCTTCCCTTTGAAGCCTTTTAGCAGGTTTGCATCTGTGTAGCCTTTCACTCTAGAACTCACTGTGTCCTTTCCCTTAGTAGAAGGCAGTGACTCTTTAGCTCTGACCCAAGCAATCAGAAATTGTGTCAGGTCCTCAAAAAAGTCTTAAAAAGCACAAGTGTGCTTTTGTTGGTGTTCTTTTCTTTAAGAGAAAGGTTAAATGCAAGGTTTTGCTTGTCTCCTGGTTTCTCTGCCTTCAAGTTCTGGTTTTTCTAAAATTCGAGGGGCTAAACACTTTAATTATTACGATTAAAACTAAAGATTTAGTGCTGTAATAAGAAGCTGAGACTTAAAATGCACAAGACTCGAGTTATGAGAACTGGTAACACACAAATTCATTAAAATATTGGATTTTTGAGTTCAAAAAACCTCCAAAAACCCAGAATTGATCAGGTTGGTTTGAGGACATTGCACATTATTTGTGGGCAAGCTAGGAACCAAAAAGAAACACCCGGGTTGCTTTTCTTGCACAGAATAAAAACCTATAAATGCATAAATTCAAAGATCATCTCAGAGAGGCCTTGACTTAATCACATGGTTCTTCTCTGTAGTTTGTAGCACTTGTACTGGGGTTCCAGCATAAGCGTTTGTAGCTATTTCTTGGTATGAAGGTTTCACATTCACACCATGCATTGTCACAGCAATCCTTGTGAAGTAATTCTGTGGTTAAGGTTTCCATCTACCTGCATTTAAAAGGAAGCAACATCCCTCCTACCTGAAGCACTGGTTGCATTACACTTGCACCTGTCTCTGTTGCTTGTTTCTCCTTTTCCTGCCATCTTTGGGGGAAGAAGTTCCTTTGCAGTCCCAGCTTGCAGTCAGAGGGACACAGAGCGCTTCCTCTTCCTGGTGGAATACTCCCCTGCCACAAAATTGGATAAGGAATGGCTCAGGTGGGTGTCCAGGGTATCAGAGCTGTTGCTTGTCATTTTCACCCGTGGGCACAGGCACTGGAGCATGGCTCTGCGGATGTAGCTGTCAAAGCAAAAGTAAATGAAAGGGTTGGCACAGCTATTGGCAAAAGCAAAAGGGCTGCTCACCTTCATGCCCAGCTGGGCAACTGTGCCAGAAAAGCAGTCGGGCTGCTTCAGGAGCCGCAAAAGGATGGCCATAAGCTTGAAAAGATTGTAAGGAACCCAGGAGACAACAAAAGCTGCCACTACAATGAAGACGATCTTGATGGATTTTCTCAGCTTCTTGTCACGTTTCCCAGCCTTCTGATAGTGCGCACAGAGTCTCTTGGTGATGGAGCAGTAAAAGGTTAAGATACTCAACAGTGGGATGAAGAAGGCCAGGATTAAAAGCATCAGTGACATGATCTGTTTGACTTCTGTCACAGCTTTGTCTGTGCAGTAAGTCTTTCCATATTGAGTCTTCAGTTCTCTGGACAAAAGGGTTGGAATCCCTAAGCAGCAGGATAATACCCAGACAGAGATGCACAGTGCTCCGAAAGAGTATCTTGTCCTGATCCGTCGTGCGACACAGGGGTGCATGATAGCGAGGTACCGGTCAGCACTCATGCCGGTGAGGAGCAGGATGCTGCAGTACATGTTGACTGAGATGACATAGGAACTAGCTTTACAGAGGAAAGATCCTACCCTCCAGCTCTCGTCTGACACCTCCATGTCCACCCAGAAAGGCAGTGTGACGAGGAAGATGAAGTCAGATGTAGCGAGATTGATGATAAAGATGTCAATCAGCCTCTGGACCCGCCGCTTGAAGATCAAGGCCGCTATCAGGATTGAGTTGCCAACAATGCCCACCAGGAACACGGCACTATAAAGGATAGGCAGGAAAGTAGACATATGTTGCAGGTGCTGGTACTGGCACTGGTCATCGTAGTAGTAGTCATAGTTGAAGGTGACTGTAGTCATGGATGACAGTGGGGCAAGTTCTGTTTCTGGCCCAGCTGTCCTCATCCTCTCTCTGAAGGAAGCTCTGAGCTCCTCCTACCCTTCCCTTCCAGGTCTTCTTTAAAAGTATTTTATCAGTGAGCAGGGAGAGGGGGAGAGTCAGGAGGAGGAGAAAAGCGGTTTTTGTGGGGAGGTAGTTTGTACGCTTTTAACCAACTGCACAGGCAATGAACAAGCAACAAGAGTATCTGATGAGTTAAAACCCTGCCTTCAGAATAAATGCATAGTGGCTTTTTTTTAAATCACATTTAGATATACTGATTCTATCTCCCTTTTGCATTTTCCAGCTTCAGGTTTTGCTTTTCTTTCAGGTGGAGGGAAGGTAGTCTTTGAGATTCTGAACTTCTTGGTTTTTAGGAAAGTATATTGCTACTTTGAAGAAATTTGAGATTGTACTAGCTTATAAGAAACCCGAGAACAGTGAATTCAGGTGCCCCAACTTCTATCTATATTCAAAACATTTTGTATAAATTGCTTGTCAGGGCAAGTCTGACTTTCCTGAGGCTTGGATGTTTTTACTTTACTTGACTCTTTATGATTGTTGCTTTCTGTTTGAAAGCAATTCTCTCATATCAGTATATATAGGGAAAAACATTTAAAACTCCTATATCCATTCTGCCCTGTAGCTGGTTGTTCTTAATCAGTCCCAGTTCTTGGCTGCCCTGCCAGTGCCCCGCTCCTGCCCTTAAGCCCTGCCAATTCCCCTGGACCTGGAGTTTCCACACCCAACTTTAGGAATGTATTAGAAACTTCGAGAACAATGTTCCAATGTGTTGTATGGTCTTCTGTCATTTAAAACTTGACTTGATGCTCCCATCCCCCACACAGGCTTTCTCATCAGCCACAGTCCTGAACTCTAGAGCAGTGGTTTGTTCCTTCTTCTGGCTGCACAGCCTGCATGGCTCTTGAGCTGTTCTTATGAACAGCACTCACTTGTCTTAATGAGCTCTGATTTCCTTCATCTTTCATTTGCAGTATCAGTACTGCTCCAGCTGTGACTTACCTTACAGACAGCCTTTTCAGTGTTGCATATATCAAACAGAAATTCTCATTTTTAAAACTACTGAATTCATTACAGCTTTGTCAGTGCATACTAATTTGAAATCTGCAGTATTGGTCTTCGTCATCCTTCCTCTCTTCTAAAAATAAATTCATTTTCTCCTTCCTCTCCCTTCCACCATCACGTTCACAGACCAGGCAGGCCTCCAGGATTCTCAAAGCTTTGAAGAAATTGCCTCCTGGTCCGTGCTGCATCCCTGGGCAGACAGACTGCATCTGTATGTGTCTCCACATGCAAAGAGCAACTCCAAATTGCGTGCACAGCAACTTAGTCCCTCCAGAGCACTCTGGATGCACTCAGATTCATTCTCCCAGTGCTCAGGTTACGTGCTCCTGTGCAGCAGGTGCCTGGTAGACTTCCAGGCACCTGGAAAAGCAGAAGCTGCTGTAAAACGACTGGCTGCTGGACAGAAGGGAATTTAGATGGGCACTGGCTCATGTGATATGCTGATATCTAATAAGTACCCACTTATACACAACTGCCTTCCTAGCTATAGGGCACTAGTGGACTCCAGCTGACTATTTTTATGGAATGTGTAAGCATTAAGTTAGTGAGTGTAATTCAGCCATCACAAACTCTGAAAAAGGATCAAAGTGTATAAAAACACCCCAGCTAAGATTATTGATTTGTATGCCACAGAAGTAAATGTGAACCTGTAATGAATAACAGGCTAAAAATCATCTTCCTGCTATCTCAAAGTGGGTTGTAAGCATTCACCCTAAAAATCATTATGTTCTCTTCTAAGCAAGAGGCATTGACTCTGTTCAGAGTAAAAAAACTCCATAGATTTGTAAAAGGCCTCATTGTTATTCTAGAAGTAATCTCCTGCACCTGATTGCCTAAAACACAATTCTTATTTTCAATGAAATGTAAAAGTCTCTTCTGTGGTGATTACAGTGAGTAGATACTGTTGCTGCAAGTCGTTTTCTTTATGAGAGATTTGTCAATAGTCAGTTACAGTATGGATTTGTGTGCCAGCTTATTTCTTCCCTGGCAAAGCTGGGAGAAGAAAGCACAGAACCAAACTCCTAAAACTCTTAAAATCAAGTTGTGTTATGGACATTGAAATTTGCATGCCAGCGACAGCAAGTGTGAACCTGCAAGAAAACACAGGCTAAAAATCATCCTCTCACCATCTGAAAAGTACAAAGAATACACTGAGTTTTCAGCCGAGACTTGTGTAAAAGTGCCCAAGTAGCTTACACTTTACAAAAACGATGGTTGATGAATTCAGTGCAGAGGTGGATTTTGTGATCTTTGCTTATTGCTGCTTCAAGGAATATGTTTTAGTTTCGTTTTGTTTTGTTTTTTGTTGTTTTTTTTTTTTTCCAAGAAGCACTGGGAAATAGAGGCATTCTCTTTCCATTAGTACTAGAATAGACCAGCTGAATGCTACAGTCAATTCTACACTAGTTTTGTCTCTCTTGCAAAGGTGTATCTATGTATTATTTTACTCTGCAGTTAGAATATAACAGCTTACAAGCAGTTACAAGCCTTAGAAATAAGACACAAACTTCTCTTCCCCCCATTGCATGCTACTTCATACTCCTTGAAATTCACTCCTTCCCTCTCTATCTCAGAGCAAACAAAAAAATGAGTAACTTAAAAAAAGCTTAAAGGCATCATAAAGATACGTTTACGTCTGTGTATTCCTGTGTTTGTGGTTCCTCAGTATGTTGTCTCACTTTAGATTAATAGCCTTACTCACTAAAATAAAAAATTAAATAGTAAACCTTTTCCAACAGGGACCAATTCTTCTCTACTGAATTCGCTGTGTATTTCTTGAATGCTCTAAGCAGACATAGGGATGTCACTGCATGTTGCCATATTCCATATGCGACACTTCCTTATCTGGGCAGAAGAGTTGTGAAGATAATCTAAAGCATTCTTATGAATAATAAAGTGATCTATAATTATCTGAGTGGAGCAGCAGCAGGCATATTTGTCAGTAGTCTGGGGTGTGTTTATGTTATAGTGATTCAGTTAGGACATCATGTAGACGATGTAGACATCATCTTACTCTTCCCACATCTCTTTTTCCTGAGACAGAGCCAAGCTATCAAAAATACTGTGTATGTGGAAATTCCTCCCCTAACACTCCTGCCACAGATATTCCAGAAAGCTCAGGAGGACAGACTCCATCCCCTCCTCATCCTACTCCTATATTTCCACAGCATTTTCCTCCTCCCAGACTTCATCAGATACATGTAAACCCTTTCCCCAGAAAAATTCTCTGCTGAAGCAACCGCCTACTGGTTTGGCTCACATATATGTTCTTCAATCTGGGATACCCATCTTGTCCAGCCCTTGATGCAGCTCTGAAAAAAAATGAAGCTTGTGGGTTCTGAGTAGTTTTCAACCTGAGAACCAACTTAACTTTTGTAACCAGACATTCAGAGCAGGTACTGTGATGGTGGCCCTGCATTTGGCCAGATCTGCCTTAAATTGTGTGTTTCTCTGATGGTTCTGCCTCTCTCAAATGCACCTGTGAGATCTGCCAGGTCAGAGTTTGCATCATTCCTCAAATCTTCCTCATAGGAATGTGGAGGTATTTCCAACAGCCGCAAGGAAAAAGCTTTCATGTCTTTGTTCATGGTTCTGGACTGCCTGTGGTACATGTATTGTGGTAGGCAGTCACATAATTCGTGGGGAAAATATCTGTACAGAAGTAGGCAGTGTTGCTGATTTTCTTTGTTATACACACCATCTCCCCCTCACAAATTTCTGCAATTGAAGCATTTCAGGTAGCAAGGTGTGGGTTTGGTTTTTTTGGTTTTTTTTTTTTTTTCTTTTTTTGTTGTGGTTGTTTTATACCCTCTGTTTTACTGATAGTTTAAATGTAATTTTATTCCGGCTTGTACATGCACTTTTATATAAGCACAGTCATCTAGATAAAATAAGCTGCATATCTGTAAATTATTAATAGTGATAAATGCTGAGAAGGACACAGATTCATTTGGCCGTAAAATAAAGTGTAGTCATTTCTGAATGATTTTACTTTAAAAACCATGTAAGAAACAGACATAATTTAAAAAAAAACAAAAAATAAAAAAACCTACACTAAATTGGCTGAAACTGTCCTATTATTCTATGGCTATTTAAAGGCATGCTCAGAGGCAACCACATGAAGGCTAACCAATGGAAGTTTCATCTCTCAACAAATAGGAAAGGGTGGAACCTATGCAGGTAAAATTGTGTCCACTGAGGCAATGCATCAGGACAGACTGAAATAGTTTCATGCTGAGAGCAGCAGTCTACAAAATGCAGTGCAGGAAGAAAATATTTTTGTACACTTACTTTTTAAATATTAATTATTGTTTCTTGCCATTTAGCTCATCCTTTTTTAATTTCTATTTTTTGTGGATGTTTTATAATGTACATTATATATTGGTGTGGTAGTACATGTGTATACTTAAAAAAATGTTTACATTATTAGGAGTGCCTGCTCAAAAAGTTTTTACTGACAAGGTACATGATAAAAAGGTTTGGAGACATAGAGGATGAGTATCATTATAATGCCCCAGTGCTATTCATGGTATTTGGGAGAAGCACATCTAGAAGGTTTTCTGTCCGTGAAAATTATACTATTGTGTCCTGTGCCACAAAAACTTTAAAGAAAAATAAAGAAGGCAGAAATAAAACCAGGCAAACTGCATAGAGAGGTCTGAGGGGAATCAGAGGATTTTCTGCTCACTCAGGCTGTGTAAAATGCTCATAGATGGTACCTAAAACTAAAACTGCCCTTATTATTATTGCAAAGAGAATATTTCTTGTGGGAGGTGGCATCTTGTAAATTAACTAGTAGTTTTGGAAAAAATGGGCAGACTTTTGAATACCTTTTCAGGTCTGAATCAATAACTCCTGATATGAATGTGATATACGAAGGTTTTGTTCTCTTTTCATCCTATATCAGCTTCACTTAATACAGACGGTGCCACCTCCTACAAATGTTTACTTCTTTCCTTAGATGGTGAGAACTAAAATGACAGACATTTTGTACTAAACAATTTAATTTTTTTTTGCAACATATTGGGGTTTTGGTTTTGTTTGTTTTGTTTGCAGCACTCTGATGTTAAGGTCTCTGTCAGTGCCTGAGAAGTTAGTAATGCTTGTGATCCAGGTCTGCTAGCACAGAAACTTTTGCAAAAAGCAGGAACAGGAATATTTATGCTACAGCCCTCAGCATTATTCCCTCAGCATTATTCCTTTTGTAAATTAAGCAAACTTTTACTTTTAAAACCTTCCCAACTGATCCTGTTCTGTAACTAAACAGATCAACCAGCAGTTCTGCTGAGGCACATTGAGGAGGTGTGAAAGGAAGAGAAAAAAGAAAATAGATAGTTGTTGGCAAGGAATGACCCCATGCATTCACTTGCAATGTTTTTATTGGCTTACTCTCAGTATATAGAAAGGTATTTTTCCAGCAAAAAAACATCCAGGCAAAGTCTGTAGAGAGTATTTGATTATAAGTAAATAAAATGAAAATGCATCTCTTCGTTCCAGATGCTTTTGAGAAGCTGCACATTTCATATTGATCAGGGCAGATTAGGAAAAAGAAGAGGTCACTGTAGCCTAATTTAATAATGGAAGTAGCAGTGGCTGCAAAGTTTTTCAGAATTGATTTTCATTTTCATGAAATTAGATCTTTTAGGAGAAAAACTGAAAATGTGCCAGTGTTAGATAATTCATTGCACTTTACAGTAAATGGTTCAGATTCTGCTTTTACCATGGCTTAGAATACACAGGGGTTTTGTTGACTTTTTTTTTCTTTTAATGTTTTCTGGCTTGATAGCTTTTCCAGGTATACAGAAAGAAGTTACTGATTTTTTTTCTTCCCTATTGCTACTACACATATTTTATACTCTTGTAAGTCCTTAGTTCAATAAATTAACTCCTTGTATAAACTCCTCTTCTATAAATAAAATTGACTGACCTTCTGTGATATATTTCCTTGAGAGAGATTTTCTAATTGCTCAGTGATTTTCATGTCCCTTTTCAGGTTTATCTCTAATTTGTCAACGTATCAAAACTAGACATGCTATTTCAGAGTCAGCAGCAATTCTAGATTGATACCACATCTTTCCTCCTTGTGATTTCTGAGTTTGTACATCTGAGGTTACAGGAAAGTTGGAGTTTTTTTTTGTGGGGGCACTTCTTGGCAGCTGGTACTTCACCAATATTTTTCCTTTTCATTTTTCGTTTCCCAGGATAAAATCTTATGTCAGTAAGTATAGACACCAGTCTTTGCTTTTAAATTAATGAGCTCATTGATGACCTTATTGAAATGCATGTTTGCTTGCCCCAGCTGCGACATGATCAGGTCACCCTGTCCCAGTGCCTTCTCCATGTCATTATTTACCCTTCCCTCGTGTCATCTATGAGGTTTATCAGCAATACTCTGCTTTCTTCCAAGCCACTGATAAATATGTCAAGTATTTTAGAGTCCAGGATAAATCCCAGACAGACCCCAATATATGCCTTTGTAGACAGTTACATTGTGAGGTGGTGGTGAGACAGCTTCATGTTCCAGAAAGTGGGGCATATAGACAGAAATTTCTTAAATCAAATGTAATTTCTGTTTTGTTTTTTTTTTTTTAAATTAAAAAATTAATGTTGCATCAAACCCAAGAAGTTCCTTCTGTGACTGCTTTCACCTTTTCATCCTTGTTTCTGACCTGGCTGCAAAAATGCTCCCTGGATGTTTGGCAGAGGAGTTGGGCAGGATAGCTCCCCAGAAGACCTCAGAGGTGTGAAAGCCTCACATGTTTCTGGGGTTTTTCCTGAATATTTGCTTGTTTGGAGTTTTGTAAAACCAAGACTGGGTGGGCTGGTGTCTCAGCCATAGGAGTTGGTAACCACTTCTAAGAATCCTCTCGTGCTTTCCATGGGCTCATGTACCAGGGTTGGAGGGAAACAGCCAGTTTGGGGCACGGAACCAGTGTTGACAATTTTTGCCATTTTTCCTGAATTCTTTTTTTCCCTTGGTGTTTTCTCGAGTCATTCAGCCAGGCTGTCACGTCACCATTTTTTTACAAGCAATCAAGAGAAACAGAAAGAACAAGAAAGGAGGGTGCAGCCAGGTGGGGATCGGCCTCTTTTCCCAGGTAAACAGCGACAGGAGGAGAGGACACAGTGCCGGGGAGGTTCAGGCTGGCCATGAGCAGGAATTTCCCCACAGGAAGGATAAGGAGCCATCGGGAAGGTCTCCCCAGGGCCGCTGGAGCCGGCGCCTCCGGAAGGGGGCGGCAGAACTACATCGCCCAGCGTGCCCCGCGCGGGCGGGCGNTGAAGTAATTTCAGAGTAAAATGATGATGTCCAGCCATTCGGTTTGCTCTTTGCTTGTAGGTCACTTGTGGTGGTGTGGAAGAAGCTGAATGAATGGAAGAGTCAGGGCAGAAAGGAAGTTCGCGTTTCATGCTCTCCGCTGGCCACAGGACACAAACAACACTGCGCCTCTGAAGAGACCTGGAATCATCGGAGCTGTGTGTCCTGAGGGTCTCTGAGCATTTCTGAAGGTAAAAAAAGTATTTGGTAGCAATCTTTCCTAACCTTTTGTTGCCCTGAATAGCGAGCGGACGATCCAGTTTGGTGTTGTTTCAAGCCCTCTCCCCATATTTGCACCCTCTTGTAGGCCTTCTGCCTAATCCCTTTTTGATTGCTGGCATGTTTCCTGAGATAATGCCAGTGAATGCAGCAGGGACTCTTTTATGATGTCACGTAAAAGGAGTTTCTTAAATGTGGTGACCCACTGTTGGCTGAAATGAGTGACCGCAGCAACAAGATAAAAATATGCATGTTTTTGTATTCACTTCTGCCATGGTACAGTAACGTCTTACAAGGACTGTCCAGTCTTCAGTCTTAGAGTTGATTTTTTGCCAGAATACTTGGTTTTGTTCCGTTCTCTGTTTTTTCTTTCCCAACTCTACTGACTTGTCCCCTTTGTTTTTCCTTTCTTTGAAGTGCATGCAATTTGGTCATTCTGTTGAGTATTGCTTCCAGTTTGGCCTTTACCTTCGCTTCTCTGAGCTTTTTTCAAAAATTTTCTTTTCTGAAAATGTAAAAATTTTTATGTGTCTCACTTCTTTTAAAAAATTTATATAATTGCAGTATCTCATTAAGCACTTTTGCCTGTTTACAACCACCTAGTGTTATCTTAAATTCATTGTATAGCTTAGTTTCAGGTGTAATTTGTCTGAAATAGCATCTCCTGTAAGACAAAAATGTGCTGTCAGAGCTATATGAACAAACCTTTTAAAACAATGCAGGCTCTTGTTGACAGCCTGTGGATAAAAAAGCATTTTTATTTGTTATCTTTACGTCTTTATAATTAGTGTCATCTTTGATAGTAGTAATGTTATTTTCTTCGTAAGTAAGTTTATTCTAAAGCACCTCCTACACATTGTTCTGCACAGAATCTTTTGCAAAGCGTGGCATTAATCCCATAAACAGGCAGTGTGTTTCTTCAGGTCTTCTTTGGTAACTATTTCTTACTGACTATGCTCACTGCTTCCTTTGAGCTTGGCCTGGGGCTGGCAGGATGATTCTCTCTTTTAAAGGACACCTCATTTAAGGGAGAGCTTGTTTCCTGTAAATGAAGATGCAATGGATATGCACAGTGAATGGGCAGGGTAGTCAAGTCTGCTCTACTGACAGGAAAAACTGGTTCAAGCTTTGCATGAAGTGTTGAAGAGTTCTACATCTTTTCTGTAAGTAGTTGAAGTGTTAGGCAGAAGCACTGAGGGGACCTTTATTGTAAGGAATTGGGGGTCCACTCTTGCCTTGCTTGTCACTGTCCTGTCCATACTGAAAGTCATTTTGGGATAAATTTTACGCAAAGCCACCCGCTAGATATTGGGGTCTGTAGCCCCCTTGGCTGTTTTCTACCTATACCTGCAGTAACATTACAAGGACTGAGTGTCAGTGGATTGCCATGTCCCTTTTACCAGGTGGATAATGAACACTGGGCAAAGCTCTAATTTGCTGTTTGGTGATTAAGCCTTCGTTTTGCTTATGAACTGTTCTTGATTGCCAGCTGACATCAACTCTGCCATGGTCAGAGCACACCAGCACACAGAAGACTGGTCCAGAAGTGTGTGGTTGTTTTTTAATGGCGATCTGGTAGGAATACTGCCAGCAGCAATGTTCTGCACGTGGCAGCAGGGATATGTAGCTGAAAGTAAGACTTTTGGGCCAGTTCTTTTCTTTCTCTGTGTTAGGTATAAATTTGATAGGGCTTTGTCATTGTCAGCATTTATATTGCAAGGTAGTAACAACTGATCAGTGGCCCTGGTTACATTCCTTGTCACCAGACACTACTCTGAGGATGGAGCTTGTGGGTTGTTATGATCCTTCCACCCAGAGAGAGCCCTTTCTAAAGAGAGGAGTCTGTTGCAGAGAGTTCCTCTTGCAGTAGATGCGATTGCAGAATAGTGGAAAATCCAGACCAGCCTGCTCAGCAGCCTGTTCTGCTGCTTGCTCTGAGAGTGATCTGCTCAGCTCTGAGCTCAGCTGGGCAGCAGCTTTGCCCCTGCAGGTGCTACTTGCCCTGTTTCCTTCGGGGGCAGGGATCCCTCACTTGACTTAGTGGGGCTGAATGATGAGGTCAGATCTGTACAGCAGCTTGCTCTCCCTATCCCATATCCTGTATCCCTGGAGCAAGACACTGGGATATTGAAGAAGAGTGGAAGTACATAACCAGGGATTAAATACTGCAGACTTAGAATTTGCTTCTAAGTCTGGGCTTGATTCTGTGTTTTCCACATAAATGAAACTGGATATGATGTGTTCTCCCTCTCAATATTTCTATTATCTTATAAAAGTTCACAGTTTGTAGATTATTATTTAAGTAAGTTGTGGTATGCAAACTTTGCGGTATTTTAAATGGGTGTTTCTTGTCAGTTCACCACAAATCAGTTCTATTCTTTCTCATTGCTCAGGATGCAGTTCAAGGATGGATATTGCAGAGAGTGTGGCTCATTCAATATGGAAATGAAGCATAGGAAATTATATGGGAACACATAATTTCTCATCCTTGTTAGCCAGTTTCAGACAAATAGAGGAGCAGATGGAGAGGAAAAGAAATAAGAATGGTGTTGTTAACAGTGAACATTGATGCCTTTGAAATTCCCTTCTTTAATTTGCAGTTTGTTTCTTAGTTCATAATTACTTACTGACAAGTCTGACTTGAGGCACTTCACTGTTTTATTTCTTGTGAATGTTGAGGTTTAAGGCACTTGCTGTTTCCAGTTGCGGTTCCTTTAGTTGCAAAGAAAGTAGAGCAAAATATTTTGATCAAAGTGTGTGGGGGAAGGGAGGAGACAAGCAAGACACAAGCTGATTAGATAGTAGCTTCTCCCACCAGCCTACCTCTAGCTTCTGAGCTAGTTTCAGTTTTTTTTTTTTTCCTGGCAAGTGCCTCAAGCCTGATTGATAATAATCCATAAATTTAATTGAGCACAGAAAGTGCATGAGAACAACTGGCATCTGGGAGGAGTCCTCTGGTGCATTGCAGCCACAAAACATTTCTCATATTACCAATCAGTTACTCGTTAAAGTCATGGTATTGTCATAAGCATGTGTGATATTTGTATTTTCCCCATGCCTCCTTTGACCCTGAATCTATTTAGGAGCACGACCCCACAAAGGATCTCTTAAGAGAGGGACACAGAGCAAAGGCCGTGTGGGAACATAGGAAGGCCTTTCGGTTTTGTCCCTTTGTTCCCATGAAACAGGGCACCCTGCTGCGTTGTTCTAGGTCTTAAAAATACCACAGTATATATTGTAGCATTATTGCAGCATTTACCATAATTTCCAAACTTGTCTTCCAGTGCTTCCTTCACGTTCTGTCTCTAGTGCCTAGATACATTTCTCTCTTCCCTAAAGGTATTCCAGCACCTTGGCATGGCTGCCCTTTGTAAGCAGCCCGGAATGGCTTTTTCAGCATGCCTGTGGTTATCTTTGCTGTAAACACAAGCTGTGAAAGCCGTATGGGGTGGCAGGATAAAAATAACTTCTACTCTTGATAATCTCTTAAGGAAAGCTAAGTCTTCTTCCTGGGCCTTGTGGATGGAGTCTCTGACGTTCCCTACGATCAGGATCACACATGGCAGCAGGCTGTGTCATCTGCTTTGGGGACAAGTTGGTGTTCTGTCAGTTGCTGCTTCAGGGCGAGCAGCCAGTGCGGTGTGGCTGGGAGAGTACACTCTCCAGGATATTATCCCTACTTGGAACTGGCAGATCCAGTGGATGCTGGCCAGCACTGTAGATTTGCTCAGTGTTCCTTTGATTCTAGCAGGTAGGAAAAGGAAGGCCTGCATAATCCTGAGGGGACCTCGCAGAAGGGGGCTGATGAGTATGGCACTACTGGGATAACATTGTAGCGTCGCTCACTTGTCCCTGTGTTCCCACCCAGGGCGCCATGATGGATAACCGGTTTGCTACGGCACTGGTGATAGCCTGCGTGCTCAGCCTCATCTCCACCATCTACATGGCCGCCTCCATCGGCACCGACTTCTGGTACGAGTACCACACCCTGTCCCCGGCCGAGAATGTTAGTGAGGCTGGTAGAAGCATCTGGGAGGAGTTTGTCAGCAAAGATGCAGATGAGAAGACGTACACAGATGCGCTCTTCCGGTGCAACGGCACGGTTGGATTGTGGCGGAGGTGCATCACTGTACCCAAAAACTCTCACTGGTACAGCCCACCAGGTATCTCCGGAGCAATTATCACTTCCCTGGCTTCCCTGGGATGCTGTGTGCTAACTTCCTCAGAACAGATTAATGCCGCTTTGTTCCTCTAGAAGGCTTATTTCTAGCTTTTGTTTTGGTTGGTTGGGTTTTTAATAAAGACAGTCCAGATTTTTAAAGAGGCAAAGGGCAAAATGGTCTGTGGCTGTCAGTACTGCATTTTCTGGTTTTGACACATGATACTTCATCTAAATTTAGCCTTACAAGCTTGATTTTTATTTTGCCTCATCTGTCCAGTTGGGGATACCTTTGTAGTTGCTCTACCAGTTACTGTCTTTTAAGGACAGATGCTGGGGTCCAGCAGTGGAATAAAGACACTGCTTTATCAAGGAGGCACTCGTTCCTTTTAGCTAGTCATTCACTTGTTTCCCATCACGAATATCCCACCATTGCATCAGCACACCTTGCATTCCTTGAATGGATATAGAGTGAAATATTTGTTGGTTTTTTTTAATCATTGGGGGATAAAATGTGTGGTAATTATTTTAATTGCTTTGAAGTTAATTTTGAGTACTTACTGTATGTGTGAACTCCTTCATTTTGAACCCTCTTAAAGATGTACTTGAACTACATTTTGTGGAGAAAAAAACATGTGTGAAATACTATTTTTCTTTTCCCCCTCTCTCATGAAAATACTTATTTTGAAAGACAGTTAAACCAGTTCTGCTCAATAGTATTCTCGAAGTAAAATCTGAGGTAGAAACTAAGTGTAAAGAAGCAAATCCTTCATGTTCTTTAAGTAGGCCTTTCTGTCCCATTTTTGATTTAACTGTTAGTATGAAACCACATTCTGCATATGGAGATAAGCACACCTTAGGTAAGGGATCCTGAGCTCAAGAGTGTGTATGATGCTCAACAACATAGTTGAGCAGCATATGCCACCACATTACTTTGCCAGTGTGTTACACATGGCACAATTCTCTGTGGATAATCCATGGAAGCTTGAAGATTCTGCATGTTAGAATGCTATCCCTTAATGCAGTACCTCATAACAGACACATTGTGCCAACTACATCATAGGAAAACATGTACAAATCTGTTTGGATAGGTAATTTTTTTTACAAATGGAACTCTGAGGAGCTTCCTAGCTCAAATTACTGGGAAAGGAGGTTTTGAAAGGGGGGAAAGAGGGTGATGGGGAGACACCTAACAGCAGCTTTTTCTTTTTTTCCACCCCCAGAAGCTGATATGACTACAAGCTGCATCAGTTTCTCCCTCTCTGATCAGTTTGTAGAAAAGTACATAGAGCCTGGAAATCACAACAGTGGCACGGATTTGAATCGGACTTGTAAGTGTATTTCACTTCTGGTAGATAAATAAGTAGAATTGAAAAAAGTTTTTTCTCAAATTCAGTCACTAGTGAGGAAAGGTTCTGTTTCTCTTGGTCTTGCTCACCATTTATTGTCTTTTACAGTAGTGCAGGCAGTAGGTCAAAGTTTAAAAGGAAGACATAGATGTGTTAGCAAGGGTTTTGCCTATGAATGCAGTACAGGGATTTGTGAGTTAACAAATTAGGTTCTTTCTGTTTCAGTGGAATCTTTGGTCCTTTTTGACTATGAATCTAGAATGTCTGATGAAGCAGAAACAGCAGGGTAGAAAGGAATGTGGGAGAAGATCTTTTTCTAGCCCGTTTTCAGCAAACTTGACTGGTGTGGTTTTTTTCACATTCAGATCTCTGGCGGTTGCAGTTTCTCCTGCCCTTTGTCAGCATCGGCCTCATGTGCTTTGGGGCTCTGATTGGGCTCTGTGCTTGTGCCTGTCGCAGCCTTTACCCAGCCATTGCCACTGGAGTCCTGCATTTCCTAGCAGGTAAGTGTCCTGCCATCCTCCTCCAGAAGCTCAAGAGTAGCCCTGGAGCACTCCGTGGGTGAGCTCACTGTGCTTTGCTGCTTCCCTCCCCAGGGCTGTGTACACTGGGCCTCGTTGGATGCTATGTAGCTGGGATTGAGCTGCTCCATAGGAAGCTGCCTCTGCCCGAGGATGTGAGGGGTGAATTTGGCTGGTCCTTCTGCCTCGCCTGTGTGTCAGCACCTTTGCAGTTGATGGCAGCTGCTCTTTTCATCTGGGCAGCTCGCACCAACAGGAAGGAATTCACCCTCCTGAAAGCCTACCGTGTGGCATAAATGCTGCTACTGCAGTCCGGGCTTTCCATGTTAGAGCCTCTTCTCCCCCAGCCCTTACTACTTTTTTCTTTCAGTCAGAATTTTATCATGTGCTGCATGCTTCTTGCCAGTCAAGACAATTTAGCCTGCAGGCCCTGAAGACAAAGACCTCTGGGCTAAATGACCAAAGCCTGCCAGAAGTCTGCAGAACTTGAACAGGTTTTTTAATTGGGCTTTTTTCAAGAATTGTGATTATTTTTTAAGCTACGTTTGGTTGTTGACAGTTCCCCTTAGTTAGATGTACACGTCCCTTCCTAATTTTATTACCCTGTTAGCCTGGAGGAAATAGATGTGGTGTTGTGGGGTGGAAGAGAGACAAGAAAAGGTGCAGGTACGCAAGAATGGGAACCTCAGTGCACAAATAATACATAATCAGGAGCTATCTGCTGTGTGACTGAAACAGGCAGTACCTACAGGGAGCACCCAAGAGACGTGAGGGAATTCAGAAACCTCTGTTATGGAAATACCGTAGGTAATTTAGTCTGTAGCTCAGCTCTGGATCTCCTTTTATCACTAGTTTGCTGCATTTTGTGGCATCTGCCAAAACTGCTGGAGGCAGAGCAGGCAGCTGTGGCACTGCCTGTACAACACACCCTCCTGGAGGCACACTCTGGATTTGCTTCTGCCAAGGAGAGGGAAAAGATGGCCTTCATGGAGCTCTGTTCTGCTGTAGCTCCATTGTTTCCAGGACCCAGGCTAGTTTGGTATCTGCACTACATGTGATTATGCACTCTAATCTTAATTTGTGGTGCTTTTGCTTGATGTGGAATAAGGCTTTCTTCTTCTCTTGTTGAAAATGACCTCCTCACAAGTTTTTTGGTTTTGATTTGGTTTAGTGTATGTGTGTATATGTACATATATAAACTTAACTTTTTTTAAACCTCACCTGTTTATCCTGGATAGCACACAACAGGGGGTTTTTTAAAAGGTGCTGCTCTTTTCCCATCTTGTTTAAATTAAACAGTAATAGTAATAATAAAGACTCAGAAATTTTCAGTATTGCATGAATCTGATGGGAGGGTGAGGGAGTGATCTAGAGTGGATTTTACTTGGGGAAGGAAGAACCAGTGTCTAGATCACTCACTGTTTTCATGGAAATGTCACCAGAAACCATGATGTTAGATCGGATTTTTTAAATTAAATTCTTGAGCTCCTGCTAACTTTAAATTTTCTCCTGCCCATCATTGGTGGTCACAACATCCCATAATTTCTAATTAGTTAAAAAATGTTATATTTATTCTAAATCACTGCAACTCTAGCCAGACTGGGTGACATGTTATATCTAGAAAACAGTATTCTGAACTGTTTAATTCTGACGCCTTGACTCGCCTTGTTTCTTTACTTCAGGCCTAATAAAAGTATGCCTTAGGAGAAATAATTCCTGACAAAATGGGTGATGGCTAGGGTTCTGTGGGATACTGGTTGATGAGAATGACACAGAAAGAGGCATTTTTATCTCATGGCTGTTTTTCTATTGTGCCTTTTTGCTTTTTTTTTCCTAGTAGGTGTTTCTACTCAAGCTATGTTTGCTGGGTCAGCAAACAGCCCTAGTCATGATTCCCCTGAAGATCAGGTATAACTGCTTGTGTATTTTTTTTTTTCCTCAAGTATTTGATAAGGTTCTTTTGTTATCAATGTTGAAGGCTTTACAAAGTAAAACAGAGATGATGATAAAAACCAGAATCACTGAAAAAGCAGTGGCAGGCCATTCAAGATAATCCTTTCTCCTGCTGTTGAGTAGTTTTTTATTTTAGTTCCTTAAACAGTCTCTTTCCTTCCCTACAATGTCTGGGCCAGTTGTAAGCTCGTGAGAGGAGGTGTGGTACTTTTGTGCAGTATCTGAGAGTAAATGAAAATCTGTGCTGCCTGATCTGTACTGATAGGGTGCTTTTTCAGAGTAATTATCCTGACTTAGATAGATAAGGCCAAACTGCTCAGCTTGTCATGTTCCTCATTTTCTAGAATTACTAGGGCACGCAAGCCTCAGCTTGGGTCAAAAGGACTGAAGTTGCTATTCTGCAGTTTGAGAGGAAACACTGCTGCTGATTTTATCTAGTACAGTTTATGGGGTTTTTTTTTCTTTTTTTTTTCAGGAGCTGGCAGAATAATTGTATTGTGTGATTTTAATCTGAGCAATGGAAATCCTGTGCCCTCACTCTCCTCTTCTATGGGACGCTTATTTTTCTGAAGTATAAATCTCAGTTTTCAAACGTTGGCTTTCTTGCTTCCAGATGACTTGTTATAGGGAGAAAAGGGGATGTTAGAGGTGCTGTCAGTTCTTTCTCCATAATTTTAAATACCAGCAAAACTAAGATTGCATGTTTGTGTCGGTGCCTGAGACAAATGTTTCTGGTTTTCTCTGCTGAGAAATGAAGAGGCTTTAATTGAGCCTTGATTTGGACCATTTTAACTAAAATGAGGGTTGCCTTTCAGATTTGGTGGGGGTTATTTTCTGTTTTGTCCTTGTGTAAAGATTTCTTCATCAGAGTGGATTTTGGTGAGAGGCAAATCTCTCCCAGAAGGAGGGCTGGCCCTCTCTGTTTGCGGTGGTGGATTAGTGTATTGCTATCTTGCTTTGTAACTGTTTTGCTCAAGGAGAGCAAAAGAGAACAAGAAGAGTTCTGGGACTGCTGGCTTGGGTCCAATAAATGGCATTGGAGGGCAGAACAACAGAGGAGATACTGAGGATGGAGTAATTCTGTAAAAGAAGTGATTAAGCACACTAACAACTAATGAGAGACACAGAGTGTGACACAAGCCCTTCACACTGACAGAGCCTCATGCCTTGTTCAGAGGCTGCATTCAAGAGGAACTTGAGGCATGTGTGTATGTTTGTGGTCACATACATGTGTGCAAATGCAGACACCCTTGCTCAAAAAAAGCAAGAATTGTTTCAACTCAGGAGGATAAAAGGCTGTATTTGTATTTCTCAGTCTTTTGTGGTCTGACCATGGAATATGTTTGCTGATACTGGTTCAGTGCTGGGGATAGGGATACAGTCTAGGGATAGGGAAGGGGCAGATACAGACAGATAAAAATAGGAGAAAAAAGGGGCTGTTGTGTGTCTGTGTGCTCAGGGAAAATGGCACACACCTCTAACACTGTATGGGCTGGTGAAAGTGAATAGAAGCAATATCAAAGGAAAAGGAAAAAGGAGAAGCTGGAATGAGCTTAAGAACCGAGGACTCTTGGCACTACATGGGAGCAAACTCCCAGGACTCCAGCATGAACTCCCCATGTGATAATCTGTAGCCAGGATAGCAAAGACCAGCTGCTGATCATGCACCACTCACAGCTCTGTCACAGTGGTGACATTTAAGTGGGCATTTAATTGTCCTCTTGTGCTTAGGAGAAGCTCCTAAAGGTTCTGTCCCCAAAATCTGAGGTCAACAAGCTGCATTTCAAACACGCCGCTGTATGACGTTTCTTCCTCACAGGCTTGGGTTTGTTTTCCTGCCGACTCTCTGGAACCTCTGGGAGAGCAGGACTAGCAGAAAGCTTCACAGATCAATAAAGTTTTTAGTCTAGGTAGCAGCCTCTGATTTTTTTACTTCAAATGGATGTTTTCCCCATTTTCTCCCCATGCTTCAGCACTTCTGAGAAGGGACTGATCAATGAAGCTGCAAAGAGGGGGTTTATTACTGTGTCTGTAAGGACAGTTCCTGCTGGTATTAGAGATGGCTGAAAACAGAATAGTCAATCCCATTTCCTTCCTTTAATAAAAAAGTAAGGAAATAAAAAGCAGTGTAGAGCAGACACAAAATACTGCTTTGTTGTGTAAAGAGGACAGTTTGCCACATACAGAAGTAATGATATATTTTGGGTGCAAGTGGTAGGAGAGTCTGGGATGACCCAAGAGGCCTTTCTAAATCTTGTCATGCCGGAAACTGTGTGTCTTGGTCTGGTTTTCCCTCTGGATCATGCTGGCCTCGTGATCCTTTCCTCAGAGTAGGTCTGTTGCAGTCTTTTTGCTGTGGTTGTAATGAATGCCTCCTCTCTCCTCATCTGAAGTGCTCTGAAGTATTTTTCGAGAAAGGTGTTTGGATTTTGGTTGGGGTTTTTTTGTTTTGTTTTCATCTGATTTTCCTGCATATGGCTGGCACCAAGTTGTGTACCAGCTTGCAGTCAGTCTCTTGCAGTGTTGTTTTGTGATTCAAGGCAATGACTTCTGAAAAGCTCTTTCCCACTTTCTAGCATTGTGTGTACTCAGCCAGCACCTGTTATTCAAAGGAAAATTTTGAAATGTCAGCAGCTTGTTATCATTACATCTCAGACTGACTATCCACACACTATATGTGTGTATTTCCTGCTTGAGTGAATTGTGTGTCTCAACTGAGAGGACAACATCTTGAAGCTGCTTTTTTTTTCTCATTTCCTCAGGAGTAGCTAGAGTTTGTGCTATAGACCTTTATAAACTTGTTTTAAATAGGAAAGGATTAAAAATTTGCATGCTTGCTCTTAACTTTGCTATTGCTGTAGAATATTGCCCTATGTTTTTAAACTGTGGCTTTCAGGACTACTGAGTGACAAATGAAGCCTTTGTTCGGGTCATGGTTCAGATATATGGCAGTGGAAGAGTGAATCGTCCATAACGGGAAGATTGCCTAGGTGTCTGGATTATGGCAATAACAGCCATATGCAAAATTAACACTTAACAAGCACTTGTCTGCCTACTGGTACATGCAAGCCTTTGTACAAACCAATGAGCACTGAAAAAAACCTGAAAGTAATAATATATTCCACTCCTTTGTCTCCTCCTTCCCTCTAAATTTACCCCTTTTAAAAATAGCCACAGGGACAGTGTTTTATTTATTCCTCAGGTTAGAGCCATGAGTGTCAGATGTCTCTGCTCCATGCTTTCCGTGTATAGACAAGGGTAAAGATAATGCCTGATTTTTGTAGGGGATCCAAGCATCTCTTCTACTTTGGGTTTCCTGAGGTAAGACCGGAAATCTTCAAGGAAGCTAGAACCTTTTGTTTAATGAGAATTGTTACTTATCAGAATCCTCTTTTAAAAAGGTAGGGATTTTTTAAATAGTCTTTATTTTCCCCCACCTTTCTCATGTCTTTCATGTGCCTCTTTTAAAGTCTGTCTTACATTAAAATGTTTTAGAATACTATATTTTTAAATATTCCTGTCCCTGGAAGCTCAGCCATGAGGAGTTGCATTGCCTGTGTTAGTATGGAATGTCCTTTGCTCTGTGCCAGGTGAGTGTGATGAGAGCCCGTCCCAGCACTGTCCATCCACCCTGTGCCGTCAGTATTTGTACTCCTGGAGTGAGCTACAGAGTCAGCACTGCAGTGAATTTTGGGCTTTTTTCATCCTCTGAGGCCAAGTACAGCTTCCACCTTTAGGTGATGGGATTTTTTGGGAAATTTCTCTGCAGAGCCAGGTATCTGACACTGTTGGCTAAGTGACCATGACAATGCCTCTTTACATTAAATGGTTTCCGTGTGAATTCCCTGGGAACCTTTCTTATTTTCAGAGGATTTGCCTGTGACAAACAGTATAAGAGCACCAAAGGTGGCCACGTGAAGTGTTTACACTAATACTGATTTCACAGTTGATTGAATCCACTGGTTGATCACTGAGTTGGTAGGTTTTGGAACACTGGCTGGGTGAGAGCAGGGGTGTGCTGGACTGGCAGTGCAGAGTGGGTGCTAATTTTCTGTGGTGCCTCAGCTCTGTCAGAGCCTTCCTGTATGCTGGTGATTTAGATAGCAGATGCTGGAGAACTTTCCACAGCCTTTCCAAATCCTGGGTCTCAGCCCTGCACTGGACAGTGCTCTCTTACCCACTGCTAATTCCCTAATTTGAACAAACTACTTGTGTGGGTGATTCTGTGGTCCCAGTGACTTTACTCCAGTAATTTCTCCAGCCCTCATAAAATTGCTTTGATTAAGAAAGGTGTGGGGTTCTTGCCCACAAATCACATCTGCTTTCTGAATGCTCTCTGGGGCTGTAGCAGTAGTTTCTGCAAACAGATCCCTTTTGTCTTGTGCTGAAGTGACCCATTCAACCAGCTAGCCTTGATTTGCATTTTGGTGTTTACTTCCACACAAAACAACTACAGCAGTGGTGTAGAACCATGGTGTCTGCCCAGCGCTGAGACTGCTCGGGTTCACTAAAGGTCTTGGAGTTCTGGGAAGTGGTGACCCATCCACAGATAATGAGGATGTCACCAGCAGTCTCAGTAGCACAATGCTGTTGGCAGAGGTACCCCAGTGTCCCAATGCAGAGCTGGGGGGTGAGGCAGAAGAAGCTGCTGAACTGGCTCGGGCTGCAGTGAGAAATGAGGAGCCCTGGAGAGTGTGTCCCAGGTTCTGGAGCAGCTTCACCATTCTGCTTGAGCCACCACAGACCTGCCCGGGAGCAGCACTGGGATAGCTGCATCAGTGGGGTGAAGGATGGACAGCACGGACCACGCTCTGGCCACCATGGGTTGAAGGGGAGGCTGGAGCAGCCAGGGCTGTCCTTTGCTGGGAGCACAAGGAAGTGTGCAGCATTGTGGGGAGAGGAAGCCAAACCTGTTTTGCGGCAGATAAATTTTCTTTACCTTCATCCACCTTTGTGAGCTGATGGGAGTGGCATCATCCAGGTGGCAAACTTGTTACTCCCCTTCTGTGTCTCCTTGCTTCCTTGTCCCAGCTCCTGAATTATCCCCTCCCTGTTCTCTCTCTTCCACCATAATAAATAAACTAGCTACTCAGGTCAGAGGCATTTTGGGCCATCCTTGGAAGACCTTAAATCTGTCCATACTCCCATTGCACACCCAGCTGGGTGCATCTGGAAGCCTAAAACCAGCTAATTGAAAATGTGAGGCAGAGGGATGTGTTAGGGCAGGCAACTACAGCCACTGGCACTCAATTTAACATGGCCTGGATGCTGTTGGCTCTGCTCTGCCAGGTGCTCAGTTTACAGTTTAAACTCTCTGCATGCGGTGTTTACACGATGAGAATTAAGAGCTTCATTTGCAGTAAAATGTAGGCATTGTACATTGGGCTCTCTGCTTCTGTTATGCTCCCTGCTCTGGGTCATCTTCACCCCAGGAGATGCCAGCAGGCAGCTGATAGCTTGTTGATCCATGGACATTGTTGGTGTTCAACAGGCTATCAAGGAAACAGAGATCAACTGATGGAGCACTAGAGAAAATTGCCGTGGTGGTGTTATACACAATGCAAAGATTCTGGTCTACAGGTAAAGACAGTAGGGATTTTTTCCCCCCCATTTTTCAGCAGCTGTATCATATGTTTAACTTGGGTTTTTTCCTCTATTGCAGGTAACTTTTAGATTAACGGCTAAAATTTCTGGAAATCACAGGAGTCACCTTTGTCTTTTCACTGGAAGGGAATATTTTCAACAAAGATGTCACAGATTTTAAGCTCCCCAACTTAATGAAAAATTATGGGGGTAAGCTGAAGCAGTGAAAATGGACAAAGAAAGTCACTGAAAAAGAAGAGTGAGAAAGTTGAATTTTAGAGAAAGATTATGTTTTCTGTAGGTTTCCTATTCTGTGGCATAGTAAATTGGAATATGTGTAAAAAATGCAGGAAATAATTGTTGACCACGTTCAGCCTTAACTGGCATTGTTGAAGCTGTAAATAGCTGCGGGTATCCTAAGAGGAGTGAACAGCCCCTCTAGAACTTTTAGAAACCATGACCTACAAGATGGGGAAGGAACGATTTTTGTGTGGGTCAGGTGACATTTTTTACAAAGGAAGTTAATACAGAATTGCTGGTAGTTGTCCACATCCACTGGTGAAAAGACAGGAGGTAACCAGTCTGTAGCAGAGGAGCACTAAGCTGATGGACAGAAAAAAAATCTCAGTTTTGGCATGCTTGGTTCTGGGTGGATGATTATTTGTCCTTTCAGCCCTACATTGTTCCTCATCTAAGTCATCTTCAGGAAGATGTGTTGTCTACCCAAGAGGTCATCTACTGAGTGTTAGAGAGAAAGACACCATGTCTCTGGGACTTTCTTTAATTCTGTCACAGAATTATTTGTGAAATCCAAATAACCAAAACTGCTAATTGAACATGGACGCTCAAATGAGTGTTGTGAAATTTGATGAAGATTCAATTACTTATTTTACCTGAGACACTGCCTCAAGATGTGTTCCAAAAAGTCACATAGGTGTTTCCTAAAATCTTAGTTTGTTGTATTTGTTTGAGATGTGTTTAATTTGGGGCTTATTTAATCTAGTTGCTCAGTGAGGCAAACCTGAGGAAACGATGATGTCTATGTATTTGTGATGTCGTCCTTCCTTCCCCTTCAGAATTTATTGGCCAGTTCAAGCCAGACATGCTGAAATACTGGTTCTGTTTCTTGTAAAGGAACCTCATGGAGGACAGGGAGACTGTTGGTGCCTCTATTGAAGGTGACATCTGAGTGCATACTAAGATGTTCTAAGAAGAATAATCCTTTGTCTAGATGGCAGTTCATTATTATCTTACCCTTCTTTTTTAATCCCTGATGTCACTGTTATTCAATGCATGAGAGGTATTAGGTATCTAGACTTTTTTAGGTGATTTTGCAAAACATGAAAGAAATGCACTGGGGTTTGCTCTCCTGGATTTAGAACAAACAAAAGACTAGCCTTGAACTCCTGCAGACATTTGAGTGGTGCCATGAAGATCTGGTCTGTAAAATTCACAGTAACTGATACAGAACTGTTTGGAACCTTGGTGCAGTATTCTAAGAAAGTCTGTCACTTGCTGTAAATGGAGCAGTACTGTTTGACTCTACATGATACATGTCACCATATTCCTGTCCCATTTATGGCATTTCCTGTAGGGCTGAAATGAGACCACACATATTATTTGTAGCCCAGAACTGCTGTCTCTTAGGCATTGTTGGAGTAGTTCACAGGGAGTTACATTAAAAATTTGTCATAAATAGCAGAATAAGGGCAGCTGTTTGATATGCAGTGAGACGTCTTTTTGATGTTTGTTATGCTGAGTCAGGCTGAAAGTGATCAAAGGAAAGCATCAGAAATTAGAGGTGATAGAGAACTAGACAAAAGCAAAATTTGGAAAATAAGTCTGAGCTGTAAGTAATAAAAAAAAAGCAGACCGCTTCATACTAATGACAGTCATATCTGTTACTCCTAACAGATTATTCTTCAGCTTATTCACACAGAAGTACTCATCAGCAGTTTCCCAAAAAGCTTCTTTGGAATTTACCTCTGAAAGTGATGGTTTTTGAGCAAGATTTCTTTGTTATAGATTTCCTTTTCACAGCTTTCTAAGGCAGAATTCTCTTTCAAATAGGAAATAACTTGTTTCTCATCATACTGTTCTTCTAATAAGAGATTCTGCCCTACCTGAAGTCATTGTGTGCTTCATTCTTGAGCTCCCCTTTGTTCTCTGTGTCTTTATTTTTTAATGAAGATTCTTTCTAATGTGTGACTGACTTCTCTCAGATAAGTCCTTTGAACTGTTTCCAGCTCTGTTATTGAAAGCTGCACAAATCTTTTCATAGTGACTAAATTTAACAGACAAGAGGAAAATATTAAAATCATGAGCAGGTAAGTCCATGGAGATAAGAACTGGTCCAGCTGGAAATAATCAAATTTGAAGAGTTTCTAGCATCTCAATGCCACTTTGGATCTGTGATGCTGATGTAATAGGTTTTATATTCAAAACTTAGAAGGAAATGCTGTGAGTTCAATTCTGGTAATACCAGAGTTGATCACACACTTAAGGGTTTAAAATAAAATTTTAATATTTTAGTGTTAGATGTTAATTCTGTTTCAACATATTGCCCTACACTTATAGAAAAAATAAGGAGAGACTTTGGGACTTTGTTGCTTGTCTAGACTCTGTGGTATAGGGAATTTGTTTTGAAACCACATTGTGGCTTTCAGCTCATGGGGTTTGCTTTGCTTTGAGGTTTTCTTTGTTTTTGAGGCAAAGAAAATCTTAGTAAGAGAATTGTCTCCCCAGAGATCACTGCATCAACACTTGCAATCTCTAGGATTATGCTGCTTTGTAGAATGTCAGACTGCTTCAAGGTCGACAGATTTACTTTGTCTGAGGCATTATCCTATGAAGACCTACAAAAATATTAGGTTAAGAGAAAGTGTCAGCCAGTTGAACATTTCCAATCCCTACTTTTTCACAAAGCCTGTTAATATCAGGCTTCCAGTTAAAGCTCTGTAGGATGGTACAGGCAAGTGAGCAAATAGCACAACGGAGCCCTGAATATACAAGTTAAAGTAAATGCACAAGTACACAATTTTGGCCATGGGCAAAATATCAGTATTGGCACTTCTCACCACATGTAGGTAGTAAGAAATGCAAATTCAGAAATCTTCTTTTACTTGTCAAGAGCAGTAATTATAGCCAGAAAATGGTAGAGAAGAAAGTGGGAGAAATATTTTCTTTCAAAGAAAATAAGATGTGACTCAGAAAACAATATTTTGGTCATATCTGGCATTAACATAAGCTGATAAGCAGAAATTAATTCAGCAGCAGTCTCAGAAAAAATACTCTCTGTATGAACAGTAAACAAAGCACCAAACACATAACTTGGCAGTGGTTGGAATGTGTGAAGACGTGCTCAGCACTGTGCAAGAGAGGATAGCACACTTGCCAAGCCAAATTTAACTAAACAGTGGCCTAACTATTGCTCTGCCAGGGAATGCCAAACTGCAATGCCAAGGAAAATATAAAGGTTAAAATATCAGGGTGATTACTGAGAAATATGTTTTGATTGATGGATGTATATATTTACAGTTAAACTTGCTAAACAAATGGCAAGTGATGCCCTCGGTAGATCTGCAGACAAAACAATTGCTAGTGGAAGACCATGCATGTGATTTTGGCTTTTCTCTAGCAAAACTGCAGAAAAATTTAATGTTTTGGAAACAAAACAAGTAACGTCTTCTGGATAAGTTAGTCCAAGACTGCTTGTGTCACTCAGTCCAGCAGAACCTGATGGTATTCTGTTTGAAGAAAAAAACCTACAATAAGCTGTATTTCTAAAGTAATAGAGACATTGGCAAATAGACAGAATCCTTGTACTGAAGTACATAAAGCCGAAGAACCAACTGACCAGTGCCATGATCCCTGGCAAGGAAATGGAGCACCTCACTCTGGAGACATCTTTATTCATGTGGATGAGAAGAAGATCAGGAGTAGTCACCATGGATTCACTAGAGGTAAATGATGCTTCACAAACCTGATTGTGTTCTACAATGAAGCAATTACCTGGGTGGATGATGGGGGAGCAGTGGATATTGTCCACCTTGACTTCAGCAAGGCTTTTGGCACTGTCTCTCACAGCATCCTTGTACTCAAACTCAGGAAATGTAGACTAGATGAGGGCATAGTGAGGTGGATTGAACTGAATGAACAGCAGATCCCAGAGGGTCGTAATCAGTGGCACGGGGTCTAATCGGAGATCACTAGTTGTGTCCCTCAATACTGGACCTAGTATTGTTTAACTTCTCCATCAATGACTTGGGGGAAGGGGCAGAAGCCTCCTCAGCAAGTTCACTGATGACACAAAGCTGGGAGAAGTGGCCAATATCCCAGAGGGCTGTGCAGACCTTGACACGTTGGAGTGATAGGCAGAAAGTCCCCAGAAAACAGCCCATGTTTGGAGCTCTTGTCATATTGTAATACACTGCTTGTTCAGCAGGAGTTTGAGAACCAAAAAAATCTGTATCCTCAATCCAACAGATGGAGTTGCCCCTCAGCTAATTTCCAAGCAGAAGCAAGAGAGAAACTGTGAGTAGGCAAAGAAGTGGCACAAGCTTTACCAGTGTTCACACTCTTTCTTCTGCCTGGAGAAAAGAGAAGCTTCATCTTCTCATAGGTCCCAAATAGATTGAGTATCCAGTATAGCTTTGCTTGTGAAGATACTGAAACCTTCAACAAATTTTATGTCAAAAAGTTCAGGAGCTGATTGCAACACATATCAGAGCTGTTCAGAATGACAAGAATGCCTTCAGGCAGAGATAGTTGCTGCTTACTGTGCAAATATGACAGTGATACAGATCAGGGACTTGATGTCCAGGGGGATATGCATGGATAGGAACAAGATGCAAAAAGAGACAAAGTACACAAGTTCCAAACATACACTAGAGCAAAGTGGGAAGGGTGAGCGTCTAGACTGTGAGAAAATGCACTGAAGTAGAATATAGGCATTTTAACTAGGGCTATCTGGAGCTAACCTACTCTTTGCTGCCCAGCCTAAAAGGCCACACACCCTACATCAGCTTACCCAATTTATCATTGCAGATCTTTTTTCTGCTAACTATTCAAACATTCTTATTGAAGGCAGTTTCTTGGTGTGCTGGGAACTGGGTGAACTCCTGAACTCCCAAGTGATGACTGGCATCCATGAAGTGATAAGACATTTCAACAGGCACAGCCTGTTATCTCATTCCACCACCTCACAACTAACAGCATTCTAATAATACATTAGCACTTAAAATTATAAATATGCTGTGTCCTTCAGTGCAGTCTTGAATTTTCTGTAAGTACTATGTCTGATATGAGATACAGGCAGGAGAGCAAAGTAGAGATTGAAAATTTCCTATACCTGTAAGCAAAAGGCTGCGTGAAGTCATAATCAAAATGCCTCACCTGAATTATTTGCTGAATATGAAAGAGGCAGCTTGAATGAGGATTGAGATCTCCATGGGGCTGGGGACTTCCTGTGTTGGCAGTTCCTTGCTGTGTCTCAAGGCACAAAGGCACTAAGTTCTTCAGCATTCAGAGCACAGCAGCATCTAGCCTTCTTGTGCCCAGGACCCTTTTGTGCCCAGGACCAAACCTGATCAAAAGTGCAGGCTTTGATCCAATAAACCCTTGTCATGTAAGGGAGGAGAGGTCTGGCACTGGGACTGCAGATGTGGTCATTTACCTGCTACAAGGACAAAGCCTGAAGAGGAGATGTAATACAGGCAGCATGCCCTCATGTAGGGGCTGGCCAGACAGGAAAAACCCACAAACCAAGTGGGTGACCATAGTGACCAGCCCAGAGTGTTGTGTACCAGCAGAACAAATCACAGAGCCATCTCCTCTCTTCTTCCTGAAGGGTGGAGCTCTTTTCGCTGTCCTGATGCTTTTTTCCTTCTTTTTTTTCCCCACAAACCTTTTAATATACCTAACATGGAATTCAGGAAACAACAATTTCCAAAGCAGCAGAGGTGGTGAGTCACGTAACAAAACAAGGTAGCAGTAGTCAATATAAATGTTGGTGGAGATGTGTACATATCTGTACAAAGAGAGAGGTTTTGAAAAGCCTCTGGAAGGAATCCACTTCCAGTGGTACAAGTACAGTGTTTGAACTTGGGCTTGAAAATTCAGACTGTCATTGTGGAAGTAGTGAAGAGGAGTTTCTAGGGTACTCTAATCAATATAAGCTTAATTGTGTGTCTTCATGTAGGTTAACAAAATCCTGGTCCGATAAACTGCAGAGGGATTCCAGGAATGCTTAAAAGCTTGCTGTCATGGTTTCACTTGCCATATGCAGCATTGGTTGTTGTCAAGAAAATAGAGCAGCTAAACCTTTGCTATGCAGTGTTTCTTCTAGTAAGTCTGTAGAAGTGACCTTGAGCTCATGGCCAGCCTTCAGAAGGGCTACAGGAAATCTGATAACAAACCATCATAGTAGTATCTTCAGGGGAAGATTTCACATTTCCTGTAGAAGTAGCAACACCACCTAAAATTTAGCCCATTATTGACTTACTCTTTATATACTGAGATATCAAATATAGGAGACATTAGTCTGTACACTCGATGCATCCTAATTTAGCAATCTGAATAATGGAGCAAAGGTAATGTAGCATACATCCTCTTTTCTTCAGGAAGTCTCTAATTGCCCTGCCTCTTAAAAGTGGAAGACCCAGAGCTCTCAAGTGCTCCCTGATTTAAACAGGACCAACTGCTGTTATGAATGGAAGCCTTCAGTAAAAAAAGCACTTCTCTGTGTCTCTTGCTACCTGAGGGTGGAGACAGTTACCAACCTGAGTCTCCAAGCTATTTATGACATTGAAGGTGAAAGTGGTAGGTTGGAACAAAAGGCAGAAGGAGAGAGGTAGGAGATGGCAAGTGTAGAAGCAGGAAAACTTTTAGCAATTGAAAAAAATCAAAATGAAGTCTGAGCAGTGAGCAAATGAGAAACTAAAGAACACAGTGCACACCAGACTACTTAGATAAGAAGCACAGAAATATATTGGCAGAGCTGAGTGAGAATAGTGGTCTAGAGTTGTCAGGGTTGAAATGTACTTGCAAAGGTGGAATAAGAATTTTATGTGCTGATTGGTATTACACCTTACCCACTCAGGCCATCCCTTCCTCTGTCTCCCAGGAGGATCTATGAACACACCTCTGTTTACATTAACTTTACAACCAGAAAATAAAGTACCGTTTTGCTCTGTTGAGAACTGCCCATGAATTTAAACAAGACTTCAAAACACTGACACATCAGACCAAGTATTTTAATGGGCTTTTGAGTCTGGATTAGTATCATGAATCTTGGTGTCATTGGTATGAATTCGTGTCATGGGTCTTTCAGCTTTGTCTGTAACAGGGGTTCCTGTTAAATGAGCACAAACATTTATGTTAGTCATTCTTTTTCAGGGAACTTAGAGGCATTCCAGGAACCTGTTTGGGAGACCAGACTGTATGTTCATCTCCGTGTGTGTGGGTGTTCCCTGGTCTCCTGTTGGACGAAGCAGCCAAACCTCTTGGTGGATCTCACGCTAAAGCAGCTTGAGGGGGTGTTGGTGTTTAGAGAAGACACCTTTATTCAACTTGTACCCATTTACTTTATCTTTTAAGTGGGAAATGTCACCAGGGCTCTAATTGAAAGCCAGCTGTCTCAGGGTGCTCAGCTGATCATGTATTCCTGGCTTTTGCTACAAGCAATGCTCAGTGTGGTTCCAAGGAGATGCACTTGTCCCTGGTTTGTATCAACAGCAGTGTCCCCAGGTGATGATGGCAGCAGGTTCTGCACTGCCAGGGCATGCTGTGTTTCTGATTTCTGACTGTCTATGGCCAAGGGACATTAACTGCAGTCTTGAAAACTTTTTAGGAGTCATGGCCCCCTTGCCCTGACAGTTGCAGTGGGTTATGTGAGTTCCACCAAAGCCTAGAGGACACAAGAACCTCTCTGTTCCTGAGTAAGCCTGTCTCTCAGGCGGCCGGCCAGCTGCTGCTCTACAGAAAAAGGGCAGAACAAACAAGGAAGTGGGTGTTTCCAAAGGCCTCAGCATAAGAGTGTCACTAACAATTGGGAGAAGAAGGCTGGGAATGTTCCCAGTGACAACAGAAGAAGGCTGCTGGGGCCTGTCACCACCTGCAGGGACTGCACAACAATAGGACACCTGCACCCCATCTCTCTTCTGTGGATTGCATCTCCTCTCTCCATGGCTTGTGGAAGGAATGTGTGAAGGGATGCAACTCTGTGTTTTGTGTGAAATGAGTGGATCTTGTTTGGTTACAGATCCTCAGGAGGGCTGGATGGAGGCAGCCGTGAGGGTGGCAAGGCAGCCTGCTGGGGTGGTGTAGCTCTTTAGCACACAGCCCACAGTGTTTGCCTCACATTTAGCAATGCTGATAAGGAAGAAGCTGCTGCTCCCTCAGCATATCACACTACTCTCCTGCTTCAACTCCCTGTCATTTCCTGACTCCTGTCAGCTTCGCCTGCCTTCCACTCCAGCAGGTTATACATGCAGACCATGAGGTCCACTCCTTCATGGGAGGAGTGCAAGAAACTTCAAAAGGGGAACGTCATATATAGAAATGATTTCAGAGGGGAACGTCCCCTACAGTCAGCTCAGGAGACAGCGCCTTCTGAGACTGCTGGGAGAAAACTGTAACAGTGAAATCTTGAGAGAGGTGGCCTTTCACCTTTATCACCTAAGGGGAATGTGTAATTATAGAGAAAAGCAGGCACTGATTTTGAGAGGGTGCTGCAGGCTGGAGCCATCCAGCTTCACTATTCAGAAATGCCACCATCAAGAGGAGACCAGCACACAGCAGCAGGAAACTCAAGGAGATACATAGTGGACACCCTCAAACCAGGAGGCACTTTTAGAACTTGTTTTGGGGCTGACTTAGAAACTAGAAATAATAATTTAAAAAAAAATAGTAATAATAATAATAATGTTGGTTTTCCTGAATAAAGACTGAATGGGCTTTATCAGCACTAAAATATGTGCACACCTTCCATCCAAGACAATATTAAGCAAGACTGTTTATTTATTATATTACTGTGTTAACTCTGTCACTGGTTATGTCACCAGAAGTCATGAGGCAGTCTTAGATTTACTTTTCTTCCTCCAGACATGTAATGTGGAGTGTGCTTCTCTTTAGAACTGATTTTCTCTTCTAATTCTGACTACCCAATCAGTCTTTCTGTATCATTCAGTCTCCAGTCTCTGGGTCTTTGGAGGGGCAGATCCTTCAGGGAATCTCTAACGCTCATGGTATTGCAAGAAAGCTTCCTCTTCCTCCCACAGGAAAACCCTTTGGCCTGCACAGCAAAAGCACCATTGATTCTGCTGGTGCTGAACAGAGGTCTCCTCTTGCGATTGGTGGCAACATCCACAGTGGTGGCTGGGTATTTCATTTGAGGAAGCACAGCTCCAAGGGGATGAAGGACAGCCCACCTTCTACAAGAAGATCTGACATCTTGAACTTCATTGGGTAAGCTTTGTATAAAACTGTGGATTCCTTGCAAATTCCTTCTCCCCTTCAGCTGAAGACTTTTCCCACATACTGGTTTTCAACAACAAGCCCAGGAGTATGCAGTGCCACCACCCCTGAGGGCCAGCTGGTTTGGTGGTACATGCCAAGGGAACTGTTTTCAGCAGAGCCAGTTTATCTGAAGAAACAGCCCCACAGCAGTATGGATCAATTGCCCCACACAAGTGATGTGAGGCTCAAAGTAAGTTTATTTTGCCTGGAGTTTGGGACAGACAGTAGTATGAGTCTGAGTTTCATGAGATGACATCCAACACTCTCATGTGCTGCCTCTTGCTACTAGTGAGAGTGGAGCTCAAACAGTTAACTTGCAAAATTCACATGAATGGGTGGGATTGGAGAATTAATTTTATTTCCCTAAACGGTACTAGAAATGCCCTCATGATCCCAGTGTATTTGTTGTAACATAGTAAGAACATGATTAGCACTTAATGCTATTTAATAAATATGCTGATTAACTTAGGCAACAGTAATCAGTACCTGCACAGATTAACAAACTTGACCAGTCAGTGGTGTGAAACAACCATGAGGATATGATATATTAACTCTGCTTTGCATTTTAAAGTTGAATATCTTCCTAATACCCTGAAGAAGTCTTCTTCCAAAATTGAAGATACATTTGGCTATGACAGGAGTCTCTATTTCTTTATTTTGTATTTGATGCTGAATGGGGGGAAAAAACTAATCTGTTATTTGGGGTGCTGTGAGAATAGGAAAAATAGAATTAATTTGTGATCTGAAACTTTATAATGTCTTTTTTGATCAGGTTTATAAATCAGCAAGGCTTTGGAAGAAAAAGATTGTCTGTTTGTAAATCCAAATTATTCTGATAAGTCCAAATCAGAATAGCTACTTTTGGTGACAGTTCCTCCAGACTTGGGGACCCCATGAATCCTGTAAAGCATCTGCAGAGGTTCCTCACAACTCCCTCTTGGTCCCCAGTTAAGAACTGGGCCAGCCAGGTACCTCTCAGGAGTGGGGTTTACTCTAACAGGGTGTAGCTCAGCCTGACCCCACATGGTGTTTCAAAGCCTGCCTTCTTTGTTGCACTTCTCACAGCCCCTGTGTCCATAGAGCCTTTGATCACAGCACATCTGTCCTCCAGCAGCCTCCTGCAAACTCACATTCTTAAGGTCAAACATTTGCCAGCAACAGCTCACACACATTGCAGCCCTGAGGACAAGGCTGGGTTGGGAATGCCTCAGGAGGAGCCCTGGGAAGGATCGGGGGCCATTAGACAAGAAGCTCAACATGACCTGGCAGTGTGCACTCACAGCCCCGAATGCCAGCTGCATCCTGGGCTGCATCCAAAGCAGTGTGGCCAGCAGGGCGAGGCAGATGATTCTCCCCCTCTGCCCCAGTTTGGTGGGACCCCAAATGAGGTATTGCATCCAGCAAAGGAATGATGTGAGCCTGCTGGAGCGAGGCCAGGGGAGGGTCATGAAATTATCTGAGGGCAGATCTCCTATGAAGACAGGGTGCTGGGGCTGTTCATCATGGGGAAAAAAGGCTCCTGGGAGATTTTATAGCAGCCTTCCAGTACCTAAATGGGGCTACAAGAGAACTGGAAAGGGAGTTTTACAAGGGCTTGTAGTGACAGGACAAGGGGGAATGGCTTTTAAATGAAAAAGAGTAGGTTTGGATTAGATATGAGGAAGAAATCCTTTCCTGTGAGGGCACTGAGGCACTGGGGCTGGTTTGCTCAGAGATGTTGTGGATGCCCCATTCATGGAAGCATTCAAGGTGAGACTGGATGGCACTTGAAGCAACTTGTTTGAGTAGAAGGTGTTCCTGCCCATTGCAGCGGTTTCAAATGATTTTTGAGGTTCCTCCCAACCCAAACCATTCTATGATTCTATGTGATTTGGCATTATGACTTGAATAAATGAATAATTACTGAAGGGGGTTTCCAAGGGCAGAAGCTTTGCAGCTTCTCCTGAGCCCCTCTGAGGTAGTGCAGGGCAGGCAGCAGCTAGGTGAGTGTTGTGGTCAAGTTGTCCTCCCTCCTCTCCTACTGCCAGCACATGGCCCATCACTGGGGTGGTGGTGGACAGGAAATTTCAGGCTGGTAATTGTAATGAGAATTGTAATCAGTCCTGCTGTCTCGTTTGCCTTGTATCACAGGGCATCTCCCAGGATGTACTGTATCTTGAAAACTTGCTTGGCAAAGAGTGACAGCAGCTGCACTGGGGCAGGCCTCAGAAGGGAGCCACATATACAACTTGCTGATGACCTTTGATTTGACTACCAACGTGTAGCAAGCAAATATTTAATCCCATCCCATTCAGAAGGGAAGCACAGCTTTAGCATGGGGAACTCAGGCAAGGGGTGCTGCTATGATAGAGCTCAGCTGTGCCCAAGAAGGGGCAAGCAGCTCCTTTCCCCTCCTCTTCCACTCCAGCAGAGCAGCCCACCCTGCCCACCATGCCCACACCAGGGAAGGGGCAGATGCTCAGACCTCAGCAAGCCAAGTGGTTGCTGTACCAAGGAAGGCAGGAGTTTTAAAGCTGTTTCAAGCCCAAAGACAAAATAACTGTGGCCATTCCTCCTGCCCACATTGCCTGTGACCTCATACAGGCAGAGGCTGTGTGACAGAGAGGCCACCTCTGGATTTGGCTGCCTGCTGTGACCAGCGGGCTGGACCCAACTGCTGGTCTCAGTATGTGGCTGGTAGCACATACTGACAGTCTTCAAGAAATCTATTGGTGTTAGTCAGGTGCAGCAGCAGGCCAAGAGGGTATTTATCCCTCAGAGTGGGGCCAAATTAGCTCTTTTGGTCAGTTTATAATTAGGTACTTGCATTTAACAGTATTCTTTCTGTTGGATTTTTATAGTTTTGTCTTTTCTTTTTTAAACATGAAAATAATCAGTCTTAAAATAAAATAATTTATTAAAAAAATACCCTGGGAAGTGATCTATAAAAGGAGAAAATCCTTGCCAAGGGAATGCCACAGCAGCAAGCCCAAGCCACAGAAAGCCCAGTTGAAGGCTTCACTTTGCCGCAGCTTCTCAGAGGTTAACCAGGGTCTGTAAGCAAACAGCTTAAAGAAGGAGCCCGGCTTAGTGCCTGGGTCTTGGGCTGTCCCAGAGCCTACCAGCCTAATGCCCTTGCAGCAGCCCCTCCCTCCCAAAGGCGATGCTGGGCAAACAGAGCCAGCCCTCGCCCTCTCCTCCCGCAGCGAGGAGCCCTGCGGGGACGGACCGGACCGCGCTGGGGCTCGGGGGCATCGCAGGAGAGGGTGTTCCACTTCAGACGGGCGCAGAGCCATGTGTATATAAAGCCTGGGGCAGCAGCCCGGCAGGGTTGTTTAGCACAACCACACCTCGGCTCACTTGGCAGCACGGCGAGGCACTGCCGGAGTGCCGGCAGCTGATCCCCGAAGTACCCGAGTGCGGGAGCGATCTGCCCATGGGCACCCGCCTGCTGCTGGTTCTGCTGCTGCTTCAGGCAGGTGAGTACCACCCCTCGGTCTCTCCGCCTTGCCATGCCTCCCCCTGCCCGGGGACAGCCTCTCCCTGTGCCATCAGCTTTGCGTGTTCGTGCCCGGACCTCTGTGTGATGTGGCCAAGTGAGGGAAAAAAGTGTCACTAGACAATCCTCAACTTTACAGTGAGGGGACTGTGTAAGTGAGCTGCCTGCCTGCCTCATTTCCCAGCCCCAGCTATGGCTTGCATAAGCTGTATAAATACAGGCCTTTTTCTTTTTTAATAATTTTCTGCTACAGAGTTTTTAGTGTCTGTGTTTCATAGAAATACCTTCTTTTTATACCAGTGTCCATGGAGTGAGCAGTTTTCAACGAATCTGAATTTAAAATAATTTTTTAAAATTCTGTTTATGAAAGCCATAAATGGCTGCTAACATAAAACCCCTACAGACAAAGGCAACAAAACACTAAACTGACACGTCTGAGGTTATACCTGCAGTAGAGTTTTAAAAGAAAAAAACAGCCCCCTGCCTCCATTAACAGCAAAGCCTGCCAGTTTAAGCAGGAAATAGTGCGAAGTTGTCAGATTCACCTCTGCTCACCTCTCAGCAGGTATGTTCTTCTCTAAGGTGGTACATTAGTAGTTTAACTAATTATTGGACATGCTGCTAACGGGACATTTAGCTAGGAGCAGGCTGCTGTGGAGACTCAGACTTTCTCAAGGCTTTTCTGGCTGTGTGGGCTTGGCTGCCTAACATAGAGAAAGCAATTTCAGTTCTTGGTCAAGTTATTAGCTGTGCACCTGAATATTAAAAATGTACTTGCTGGGGCTGACCTCTCAGCTGCAGCAGCGCACTGCTGGCTCAAAACCCAGACAGCTTTCAAAGAACAGGAATATCAGAGGCTGCCTGGACGCCTCTTGCAGAACACACAGCCCTCAGCACACTAATTGAGTCTTTTGGTCTCAATTTCCTTTGGGGCATTCTCTCCACTTTCATAGCAACTCCGCACTGTAATTACAGTTCCTTGATCTCCAGAGATATCCCCAAAAGAAGAATGGCCTTTCTTCTTCTGGGTGAGGTACAGTTACCTTACAGCAGCCTCAACCATTTTCAGCCAGTGGCCAACAGGCCAAGCCCAGCAGTGCTGGCTTAAGAGGCCAGTGAAAGACAGCTAAAAAAAAATTCAAGCCGTTTGTCAGAAGGCTGGGATTCCTACAAAGAAGTTTTTGTCTCCACTGGAATATTTTCAGGGTCTGCAAACTGCAACAGGTTGAAAAGGCTTGATTTATACCCCCAAGTCCAAAGCAGCTCACTACTTGTGATTTCCCCTGAGAGCTAAGCCCCCTTCTAACACTGGAGCCTTGCTGTTTAGACAAGGAAAATAAGCGGTCTCTTTAGTTCTCAATAAAACCCATCCAATGTGTTTTTAGCACGAAACCTGAACACTCAAGTAGTGTTTAGGTGAGCAGCCACTTACTTTTCCAGGAATGTGCATTTAATCCCCGAGGAATGCCCTAGGAAACTGACTGAGGCTGTGCTGTGACAGCCTGAGGTGTGGATCCCTGGGGTGAAAATGGTGGCACTCGCTCCTGCCGGGAGGTCAGGCTGGGAGAGGGAGCAAAGCCCTGCCTTGTCCTTCATGGGGAGAGACCCTCCTCGTGTTCACTGGCATTTAGATTGGGCTCGGAGGGCAAGCTAGCCCAGGAGATGCAGAAAGAGGCCCAAGCAGGGGGATTAGAGGCTAGGTTTTAAAAGGAAAGCAACTGTTTTAATAATAGTATTGAGTCCTTGGGTGGTTTAGGGGATTAATTAGCCCGTGTTTGCACAACACTTTGAAGAGGTCAAGCGTGCTGCAATAGCCAGGGGCAGGTGGCAAAGCAACCTCAGTGGCCAGTTTCCACCTCCAAGGAGTCACCTCCCTCTCCATCCAAGCATGCTGGAAAGCCCCTGTTTGATTTTGGAGCAGCTGTGCATGGATGGGATGAACAGATGGGTCAGGCTTTCGGGCTGAGGATTTTGATCCTACCAACAGAGCAATGCAAAGTGCATTTGGTCCTTCACAGCAAATCCAGGCATGAAATGTTCCTATTTGTCACTACAGCACGATAAGCAGCAACATTTGCTACTGAGCACCACAGCGATTTGAGTATTAGGGGCAGGGCACTCTTGGTTTCCACAACACTTACTGCAAGAATGAGCATGTGGCTTCTAAAAAAGTTCCAAATTAACGTGCAAAATCACAAGACTGTTTGAAAGACTCGTAACTCAAAAATCTCCAGACTGGTTTGGGTGACCATCCACATGCTCCAGCTGACACAAAGCTTCATTCTTCTTCTTTCCCCAAATTAGCGCGGTCCACCTGTTACAACTTAGGTGGAACATAATAACAGAAGCGGATGCAAGTGTTGCCAGCACTTCCAGAGTCTCAAGAGAAAACTGCTATACACACATCTTGGCTAATGGAGGCACTTTGTCCTTGACAAAGTATGTACTCTACAGGCTCAGGGGTGTGTAGCTGTCCCTCTATGCAGATTAATAGGACTGTCAGTATGTTTTGCCACCTGGAAAATGGGTTAAAAGATCCTGAATAATAGGGAAACTTGGATAACGTCAGAAATCTTGAGCAACATAGAAACTTCATTTCTTTCCACAGAGTCCTGGTTAGGTCTGGTTGCCTGGCTGTACTCTGCTGCTTCATGTCCCAGTCAGGACCATAGCATAGCTGGAAAACTGTCCCAGGTTTGGGAGCTCTGGAGTGCAGTGAAGCCCAGGTGGCCCTTCATGGTGCTGGCACTGACTGTATAAGGCTTAACAGCTTGGGCTCTGTGATGAGCAAGATCACACACACTGCTCCTGGGTGCAACACAGCTGCAATCACACACTAGTACACCAGAACTAGTAAGTCCTGCTTGAATTGAGCTCCTGTGGAAGAAATAGCGTGCTTGGGCATTTCTGCAAGCACCTTTTCATTATCCCAGACACAGGCAAAGCTCCCTGAAGAGTACCTTTGGCCAGCTGAATGTCATGACTAGTTAGATTGTCAGGGCTGCACCCAACCAACCAGTCAAAATCAAAACCATCTCCCTTTAAGGACTGTAGGAAAATCAGTAGCAGGCATGTTTAATCCTTGTGTGAAACCGTGTCCTGTCTTTGCAGTTTGGAAAGGTGCTCTGGGAAAGTCCCATTCACTGCACACTCGAGGAATCATTGAACTGGCTGGAGCCATAACGTGCGGCACGGGACGGTCTCCCTTGGCATATATTGGCTATGGGTGCTACTGTGGACTGGGAGGACGAGGTTGGCCTAAAGATAAAACAGACTGGTAAGAGAAACCTCAGCTATGTGTCCAGAAGCAGTGCAGATCTCCCTACTTTTCTCTGTTTGTGCAACTGTGACTCCACTGACTCATTTGCTGCCTTGTGGGCAGGGAACTTAGTATATATGAACATACTGGGGATTTGGGACTGATGACCTATGTATCACTTGGGATTTGAAGGAGGGCTTAACCTCCTTCTGGATGACACCAAAGCTCTTAGGACCTTGTAATATGTGGAGTAGAGGGCAAAGGAGAAACTGGGACGTAATTTTTTGAAATAGCTGTTTGTTTTTTCATAGAGAGCACACCCTGCCTGACGAAAGGAGTGTAATCCAAGGTATTTGGAGGGTTATTTCACCTATGTCCTTAAGATGGAAGTGATGGAAGTATCACTGTTTATCCTCTTGAAGAAATCCATATAGTTGCAAGGAGTAATCAAACCTGTTGCCTTCATTGGCTGTTAGTTCCCACTGAATCAAGGCAGAACAATAAGGGAGAGCATGGTGTTATTTCTCCTTTTCTTTGTTAGTGGGGAAGATGTTGGGCTTGTTATTCCCAACAAGTGTCAGAAGTATTGCATGCAATCAAATGCTTCTTTCCTGTGCTGTGCAATGAGCATAAAGAGAGTAAATGAGAGTAAAGCTGAGGATAGTGGACTCTTGTTGCTCTGAGCCTGATATTTGCAAGCTTGCCAGGTTTGAAATATCAAAGTCAAAGCACACAAGTCTATCTACAGTCAACAGACCAGGTGCTACTGGTATGCAAGCTCTGCTTTTAGCAGGAGTGAAGGTAGTCTGCAGCTGACTGGGAAGGAAACTGAGCTTTCCAGAATACCTTGCTGCTGGAGACATTGCAGGTTGCTACAAAACCAGATTTTGCTGAATTAGAATGACAGAAAAAAGGGGCAGGGGGGTAATAAAGGAAGTAAAGATGTCAAAGTTAAAGATTTCTGTGGGCATGAACGAGAAGTTGTCTGTCCCTTAAGACTAATGGAGCTGTCTTCATTAATGCAGTGATGTTTCATTCCCAAAGCCCTCTCATCGTATCCCTTTATTTGTCTGTGAAATATTTCATCTATGAAACAGTCAATATGGGCCTCACAATTGATGAGTAACTGCAGTAATATCTCTTGACCTGCTTATCACAGTGCTTATCTACAGCAGTGTATGTAAGGTGTTTAATTATTTTTGTTATCCTTTAACAAATTTCATAATAAAGCCTTGAATGTAAAACATTACTTCACTAATTTGGAGCACTGCTTTTATTGAAGGGCTGAGCAGCTATTTTCCATAGAGGCTGAGTGACATCCAAATTTATGTGACCCTGGGAGATGCAAGTAGTCATCACTCCCAAAAAAGAGAGAGTAAAATATGGCCACGTGCTCACCAGCCAGTGTTTCTGCTGTTGTTTAAATTGCACGGAGTATTTCAGGATTTTATCCTAAAGGCAGAAAATGAGACTTTGCAAGTGGAAATGCCTCAAAATATCAGATAGTTTCTAAAAGGGAAGCTTGATCCTCTAAGTACATTCATTATTATGCCTCAGCTGCAATGCTTGGCTGCTGTAGAAAAACTTAAAAGTTTTATTTAGGTTCTTAGCTAGGAAGAATCAGCAATGCCACACTAGATTTAGGCCTAAAAATTTCCATTTTCTGTTTTCTAGAGAAATATTGATATCTGTTACTAAGAGCTACTGCAATGATTAGTGTGGTTGAGTACCCCACACCTGTCAAAGTGACCACATTATTTTCCATATTCGCCATTCTAAAAAAGAAAGAGTAGCAAAGCTACTGGCTGTGAGTGACAAATACTGTTTGAAAATTATTCACCTCCTTGACCTTCCAGGTTTGTTACAGAGACCCTTACGAAAGGAGTAATTTTCTTGTGTGTAATTCAGTCAATCTGTCTAGACAGGGCTAGAGTGCTTCTAAGCACCTCTCTTTTATGTGAAAAAGAAAAAAAAGTCATTGAGTGGGTAATCCTTTTATAAGGTTTATTCCACATACTGACTTTGTTGTGGTGTTGTCAGTGATTACCTTTTCCCTTTTGTTCTACTCTCACTGTTCCATCACTTCAAGGCATAACGACATTTCTTCCACATAGAGGCAATCGATTTGTTTCTCCTTCTCCTTTCTGTTCCCCTGGATTGCTGCAGCACCTGTGTTGTAAAGTAGAACCTAAGGGTGCTCAGCATTTCCCTGAACACACCATGAAAGGCAGGGTGCATCTATGACTCATCTAAGTCACAGGATCGTTAAGCCTGGAAAAGATCTCTAAGATCATTGCATCCAACTATTAAATCCTGGCCAGCTCGTGGAAGAGTAAGATTTCTCCTCTGTCGCAAAGTTAAAGCAAAAGGAAAAGCCACACAGCAATGAGGGTGCCGTTGATGTGACAAACATAACGTGACAAATTCTTAGCTTATTGGCATTTGCTCAACAGCAGGGGTCTGGCCAGCTGACCCCTGCGGACCAGCCGGAGCTGTCTGTAGCCATTAGGGCTGTCTCGTAGCCCAGCTGTGATGAGCAGGTTGTTGACTACCCAGGTGACACGACTGTGTTTGTTTGCCATCGCTGATGACCAATGCTCTGCCATGGTGTTGGCTGCCTCTGTTTGTGTTGGTGTAACCGAATGTTAGCAGGTCATTAAAAGCTTAGCACCACTCTGACCCAGGTGCAGCAAAGGGCATTTCCAGACAGGAGCGGACCGTCTGAAAGTGGCAAAGGACAACAATAGCATTCCTTAGTCTTCATTCCTTGACTGTTCTTTCAGATGTCTGTAAAATTCTTGCTTTGTGTTGGAGTAAGTTACCTGTCACTCTGCTGCAGCTGTGGGGATCATCAGGACGAAATGCTGTAAGGGGAAGAAGAATTGTGCCCCAAATCCTGTGGTTCTGCAGCGTTTATGCAACTTCCTCTGGTTTTGCCAAGCCAGATAAGGAGCAGTTCTCACAGCTAGCTAGAACACCATTTGCTTGTGCAAATTCAGTGCTCATTTGCTCGTCCTTGTCTGATTCACAGAACATCTTTTGCCCCCTACACTATCTGTCCTCATTTCTCCTACCTCTCTTTCTCTTTGTTCCCTCTGGCTCTTCAAAAAGAGCAATTTCTTTCCCGTGGCACAGAGGGTCCTAACACCTCCCTTTGCTCGTCTATCTTCACATTGTTTTTCTTCCCCATACTTCCCCATCACTGACATCAACTTTACCAATTTGGCTACTGACTCACCCTCCAGACCTCACAAACCTTTGGTTTCTATAGCTGGCACTCCCCTCCACCACAGCCTCTGTGGTCAGTCTCCCATATATGAGACACTAGTGATGGGCCTGCTCTGCTATCTATCATTCCCCTGAGGATGGATTAGGCTTTGGTGCAGCTTCAGGGTTTTTATGCAAAATCAGCCTGCCTCAATTTTTCCCGGTTAATAGAGTGGTTTCTCTGTAGAGTCACAGTGATCTTGCGGGGATGTCTTCTGGAAATACAGGAGATCACTGCTCTCTGGCTCCAGCCTCTGACCTTGCGTCCTTGCTGAAACAATCTTTTTTATTCAGCAGAGAATGTCTCTAAGTGCTGAATCTTTTCTTGGTGGAATTCAAATCCCTAATCTATGAGAATAAAATTCAAATGAGGTCAAGTTTTCCATAAATTCAGAAGTAATTGACAGTGAGAATGATCTCACTGACTAGTCCATAGGACAGATGTCATCAGCTGAGCTATTCATCCTCACTGAGGATTTCACTGACCCTCTGTGGTCAGTGAAACACAACTGCACTTTTGAAATCTGATGCTTTTCACCCTGTGTTAGATCTCTGCAGCATGAAAATGTGAACTGTGGTGCAGATGTGCACAGAGGGAAGATAGGTGAATGCCTTAGATATAGATGGTTTTTAAGGTTCTTAACTCATGAACTTCGCCATTGAGATTGATTAATTTGTAGCCTGCCCTCAGAACCTTTATGGGCCAAGGAGCGCATGGCAGGTGAACTGAAGAGACTGAGCTTCTTGGTGATACTGAGGAAGGCAAGAAACATCCCAATTCCAAGTTTTGGGATGGGTCTAAGCCTAAGACAGTGAGCCACAATAGCACAGCTTGTAGGAACACTTCTGCTCCTTTTCAGCCAGATTACCATGTCTTGACCACACATGCTTTCATGAGGGCAAAAGCTCAGAGGAAGAAGCACTGTGGTCATGGGAGCAAATATGGCATTAATGAGCTCCTGAGACAAGCGAGCTTTCCCAGAGGTGCCAGGATACTTGCATCATCAACAGATGATTTACTGACAGGCTGGGGTGAACATTGTTGTCATGAGTTGTGTGTGAGCAAACACCCCTGGAGTCTGTGCCAACAAGCAGGATGCAGAAGGACACCCATACTCTCTCTTTTTATGTCTCCCAGGTGCTGCCACAGGCATGACTGCTGCTATGACACGGCAGAGAAGGAAGGCTGCAACCCCAAGGTGCAGCGCTACCAGTGGGCGTGTGAGCAGAACACCGTGCGGTGTGGTAAGGAAAGGCTGGCTCCTCTGGCATGGGTTTCCCTCCCTCCCTCCTTCCCTCCCTCCTCTGCAGGCAGCAGGTTGACCAAAGAGCTTTGGGGGCCCCAGACGCAGGTTTGTGTTTGCCAAACTGGTTTCAAAGTGGCTTTAGGCAATGTCCATTCTCATCCAAGCTCCCTGCCTGTTCCTCGCCAGGAGCTGGGAGGAAAACTGGAGCCCCAGCACAACCCATTCCACGTAACATGAGATCCACCCAGGCTGAAGAGCAGGACTGGGGGCCATGGAGCCCACAAGCCATCTTAGTTTGGCAGGGATGCAGATGACTCTCTGGAAACCTTCTGCTCACTGGCATTAAGCGTGCCTCTTCCTACAGCTGTGGGTCTTCAGGGGTGCTCTTTCCATTGCAGTTCTGGCCCTCCCTCCAGCAGGACTGTCCACTTTGTTACTACCCTTAAGCACTGCTATTGGATGGCTGCAAGACAGGTTAAATAGGATGTCAGCCTGCACCTTTGCCCCGTGTGGGGCTCCAGCCTGAAGTCTTGGGGTTCCAGCAGGGATTTGGAACCATGCAGAATCAAATGCTCTCGAGTGCTTCAGGCAGACAGCAAGTGTGGGCTGTGCTCAGCTCTACAGCTGGTACCCAGTCAAGAAGGTTTGAATTGCACAGTCACAGCCCATCAGTGTCTCGCACAGTTTGTTTTGACATACACCAGATGACTTGAGTCTTAGATTTTGTCACTTGTGTTCTAAGTCTCCAGAAAGCTCCTGGTTGTAAAATCCATTGTAGAAGACTTTGAAAGTTTGAAAAGAAATTGTGAGAGTAAAACTTATCCCCATAATCATCAAAGTTACTTGCTAGAACATTAAAATATTATTTCTGCCTTATCAGAAAACCATATTTTACTGGTGCAATCCTCAGCCCCACCAGCGGCTGAAGATCTGCCAGCAGATAGGGGATGGGACACAGCACATCTGCAGTTGCTCTTTTTCAAGTTCCAGAACAATCTAGTAAATACAAAGTCCTGGCAAAGGCATGTGTCGCTTTAATGTACAACTGTTCTTCCTCCTGCCATATTTCCATAGCTGACTGATATTTTCTGCTAGTCATTTTACAGGGAAAAAAATCCTGTTTCTCTTTGCTGTGAAGGAACAATCCAAGTTGCAGATATGAGATGTATCATTCAGTTCATGGGAGTGGACATAGGAGTGCAGCAGGCTGCAGTTGCTCTGACTTGGCCAACAAGCATGAGTTAAACAAATTTCATTGATTCCTAAACTGATGTCCAGGAAAGACCTGATGCATCCATCAACTGTTCTCCACAAGCCCTCGGCAGGCTACACTCCCCCTGATATCCCTGGTGAGGAGGAACAATACAAATGTGTTTTGAAGGCAAATTTCCTACCCCAGGCTACAGCACGGCAGGTCTTACTGTGATGTGAAGGTATAATGTCTGATCCCATTCAAACAATAGAGATGAAGAATTAAATTTCCAGGCATGCTTGCTGAGCTCAGGGTAATGATGTCCAGAACTGTTAGAAGCAGAACTGTTTGCACTGTCATTTCAATGCAACAGGAATTAGATGCCTGTTGCCTGACACTGAACCATAAATACAGACATTTTCATGTAAAATAAGCAGAAACTTGTTTTACTTGGTATTTCTCCTCTTTTTGCTACCATTAGGTAGTTTTGTTCGTGGAATGAAAGAAAATCTGGCAAAACCATATTCTTTAGTCCAGATATGCCATCACCTGTAGGCAAATTCCATTCAATAGATATCTGGAATATAGAAAAGGCTGTTAGTTGTGGGGTTTGGTCAAAAAAAATCATTCCTCTTGAATGAATGTTACAAAGCCAGACTTTTGTACTCACATTTGATGAATAGTTGCTGGCACAGCATAGGAAAAACTCAAGCAGCAAAGGGGCAAGGAGAGTATCACGCAAGACTGGTAGCTAAGAAAAAAGTGGCCTTAAGTCCTCATTGACCCTTAAAACACTTTTAGCAGTAAATACGTGATTATCCCAAACAGCTTAGGAAACTAGGGCTTTTCTTATTTTTCAGATACAGGGTTGATCCATCAAAGTCCAGTGAAATCTGAAAAAATTCCTATACTCATTCCAATTGGTTTTGGAGTGAAGCCCATGTGCACTGGTACATTAAACTTTGCCTACTGCAGGGTTTTGTGGCTGTTAGATAACCCATGGTAGCAGCCTTAAATAAGCAAGGCACTGTGCTTTAAAATAATATTAACCCAACAACTGCATTTAAACCACCTATAGGTGGGATGAGATTCATTAACCCAAACTCAGTCATTTGCAATGTAGCCCTCTAAGCTAGTGGCTTTGATGTTATTTATGGTCATGGAGTCACATATTTGCATTCTGTATATTTCCATGTATGACTTTGATCACTTTGTTAGCTGCTAGCTCATAAAAATCAGGTACCTGGCTGTGCTGCAAAGCTCCTTGGTTCCTCTGCTGTGATCAGAGAGAGACAGCAGCAACTAATACAGCAAGAGTGAAGGATGCCTGGTGGGTGCTCTGACACCCTCAGGTTTCTGAACATCCCTCTGGGAGGTTCCTTCTTTCAAAGTAGTTTTTTTTCTTTTGAAATCAGTCTGTTTTGCAGAGGGAGGAGTTAGAAGGGAAATTCACCAGCTGAGGAACAGTGCAATACTTTTACCTCAGGCTAAGATTAAAAAATTTTCCTTTTTAGCTTTGACTATTGAATTAAACCCTCACAGTTCTAGAAGCAGAGAGTGCTCTGTGCTGAGCAGATTTTTGTAAGCAATGCCAATCTATATTTAGCTGCTAATTTCTGATGCTCTTTGTCACAGTCAAGGTCAAACCTGTTGACAGACAGGGCAGGGGAGGGTCAAATCCACTCACAACACAACATGTTGGTCCTGCTGCCACAGCCTTTGATCCCTAAGGGCTGCTTTTTTACAGGATTTTTCCTCCTAAAACTGTTTATTGCCTTTGATACAGAATCTCTCATCCTCAGCTCACATTTTCTTTTGCAGATAACCTGACAGACCGATGTGAAAAAATGGTGTGCCTGTGTGACCAAGAAGCAGCCAAGTGCTGGGGAGCAGCGCCATACAATCCTCACTTTATCCTCTGGCCAGACTTTTTATGTGGACAGACTCATCCCACCTGCCATGTCAGATATGGGGGGCCAGAATAGTCTTTTTAGGACGTTTCTTCAAACAATTTGAACTTGAAGGTGGTGGAATAAAATTTTTCCTCATTTTCCAGATCTAACAATAGTGTGAGAGAATTTCTATCAGTCCAGGATTTATGGGGAGGAGAGACAGACCAGAAAGGTGCGGTGGTGGAGTTTCCCTCTCTGTGAGACACACTTGGAATGTATCGAGCTCTGCCTTTGGGTGGACAACAAGCAAGTCAAGATCTCATGGGTTAGGAAAAAAGGGCAGACTAATAGAGGTAACACTGTTGTGGGTGTTCGCTACAGGCCACCTGAGCAGGAGAAAGTGCATGAGGTTCTCTATAGACAGCTTGAAGCAGCCTCATAGTCACAGGCCCTGGTTCTCGTCGAGGACTTTAACTACCCTGACACCCGCTGAAGAAACAACAGGTGACAAAAGTGATTAAGGGTCTGGAGTATCTCTCTTATGAGGAAAGGCTGAGGGAACTGGGTCTGTTCAGCCTTGAGAAGAGATGACTGAGAAGGGACCTCATCAGTGTCCATGAATAACTGAAGGGAGGGCGTCAGGCTCTGCTCGGTGTTGCCAAGCAATGGAATAAGAAGGCATTGAGTAGAAACTGATGCACAGGAAGCTCCACCTGAACAGGAGGAACAACTTCTTTACTGTGCAGGTGACCAAGCACTGGAACAGGTTGCTCAGAGAGGCTGAGGAGTCTCCCTCCCTGGAGATATTCCAGACCTGTCTGGACACAATCCTGTGTCACGTGCTGTGGGATGACCCTGTTTGAGCAGTGAGGTTGGACCAGATGATCCACTGTGCCCCTTCCAACCTTACCCAGCCTGTGATTCTGTCCCAGGTAACATATATGATGAAGCAAAGGGAAGATCCTACTCTGATCATGATCAAGATATCTTTTGCAGAAACAGAGGGTTTAGTCTGTGGTGCAGTGGGAACACATCTCCTGTCACCAATTAATGTGCTTTCTTTTTTTTTTTTTTGCCTCTAAATCATAGACTCATAGGGTAGTTTGGGTTGGAAGGAGCCTTTAAAGATCATTTAGTTCTAATCCATGTGCAATGAGCAGGGACACCTTTAACCAGACCTGGTTGCTTAGAGCCCAGTTGTCTTATCCCTCATGCTCCTGCATCACAGCACTGGAGACACTTCTGTGTTCAAGGGTAAGCAGAGTTACGCTGGGCTATTGCAGTTGCAAGGTCAGCAAGGATTTCTACTTCTGCTTACTAGCAGGTGTACTCACACTTTGCAAAAGAATATTCTTACTGCTCCACAGGCTTCAGAGCTCATACACTGCTCTCTGATACATACAGAAGATGGTCTCATATTGGCATGTCCCCCAGTCACTGACTGCCTGGGAATCAATCATTGCCACATCAGGAAACAGTGGCTGTGGAGAACATCAGTCATGTCAAGCAAATCTTTCATCTCTCCTTTTTTTTTTAAGGGTGTTAGAGTCTTATATTCAAAGGCTACATTTCCTTCTGGCAAGAGAAAGCAAAATCCCATTCTTTCAGCCAGGAGTAGCTGTGTACCAGTGGGCCCTCTTTGCATCTTTGTTGCAAGCGTTTAGGCTGGACAAGCCAGCAGGACAAGAGCCTCTTTGGCAGGAGGCACAGAAGATGGGAGCCACTCCTGCTCCCCAGAAACAATGCTTTTGATTTCCTCGGGTAGGTGCTAGCACTACATGGGCACCTGGAGCACCTGGGTAGGCTGGGCTCCTTCTGTCTCTGCTGAAACTCAGCTGGCAAACTTTGAACTGCACCTATGAAATAAGAACTAATGGCACAGAGAGACCCAGGGTGCCTCATCAGAGTCTAAATTCAGAGATACATAGCCAAACTAAGTGGAGCTTTTGCAGGTGATAATATGAATTTCTTCACAAAAAGCTGCTTTGTTTCTTGCCGCAGGAGGATGGTAAATATGCCACTGTGGCTGTCAAAGCTGCAGGAAAAAGAAGCTTGCTAATGAAAACAAAAATGCCAACGTCAACAGGTAGAGACAAAGGCTTTTATTCTAGACAAGAACTCCGTTTTTTGGCTTATGGGGCATCAGAAGTTGTTCCACCTGCAGGCTTTGCATATCCCAGTGACTCCTGTAATGCTGCACATCAAGCTATGCTGAGCAAGAAGGAAAGGAGAGAGAATGAGTGAGCAACATAGAGTCAGGACAACACAATAAACTCCTCCGAGGCTTTCTGGCAAAAGAAGAAGTTGTGAACTCTTAATGTAGAGCGTTTGCAGAGGGATGATGCTGTGTGGGCAGCATCAGCCTATGGAAGGGAGTGCGCTTCCCAGCGAGGGCTGGAAGATCCTCCCCGGAGAGAGCGGCAGAGCTCCCGGCGTGTCCCTGTCCCCGCCACGCTGTCCATCAGGTGGCGGCAGCGCTCCAGTGAACTGCAGGAGCAGCTCTTCTTCCGCCCTTCAGGGAGGGGATTTCATCACGCTGAGAAAGATTTTTGAGCGCCAGGAGAAGAGGTGCAAATTACACGTCTCCTCAATGAATGCAGAAAAGTCAGCTGAGCTCGGTCTGAAACGCATACCACATCTTGGGTTGCTCAAAATGGGAACTAAACTTGTTTCAAAATGCAGTGTCAGTCTCCTCAAATTAGACCAATTGACAGAACAGAAAAAAGTAGGTGAGCTTTTGGGTACATCAGCCTCTTATTGGGGCATTTCTTTGGCTCATGTGTGGTGAAAATGTCTGGTTTTCCCAACATCATTAGCTATCTCATAGAAGTAGGGCTTTAGAAACCACACCTCATACCTAAGCCATCATAAGCTTTCTGTACACAAGCATTGCAAGAAGCACGAAGTTGGCAGGAGGAAGAACCATCATTCAGTATAAACATAAAAGAACTGAATGAGTCCTTGGTCTTTGTTAAAAGAAGTGGCAGCATGTCATTGAAAAACTCTTAGTCCGAAGTGGCAATTAAAGAAGATCCTATAATTCTTTTTATAGGTAACTCATTAGGCCCATTGGTACAGCTCTACCCACCATAAACAAAAACATATTTGAAAAAGTAATGGAACATAGAACCAGCTCTGTTGGAGTTTCCTTCACACTGCTTATTTTCTCAATCAGACCCCATGTCTGACCAGAGGTAAGTAAATGTCTAATTTGTCTTTCAGTTAAAACACAGGTACCTTTGCTGAGACTCCTGTCTCATGCAGAGGATGCACTTCCTCAGCTGTGGGGTTAAAACAATGATCAGAACCACTATGCCTCCAATACCAGCTGCCACAACCCCAATGATTGTTCCAATGGATTCTTCTATACCAAACAAGCCTGGGGGAGAAAGGAAGGTAGAGAGAGATGTAAAATGTTTTCCAGACAAGTATATGCAATGCAGCTAACATCTTTTCTGCAGTGGCTGCAGAGGAAGCTGCTTACTATGATCATGCTGATGTCTTGTCTGACATGAAATCCCTCCTACATGGAAGAGTGACTTGCACTACAGAGCTGCTGATTTTTTTCATTCCTGTGTGGGAAGTCCTAAGCAGCATTCCTAAGCTGCTATGCTGTCTGTTGCTTTAGAGACAGGGCAGCCCCATCACCACAGAAATCTCCCTCAACAGCTAGACACTATGGGATGGCAAAAGAATCTGCTGCTTGAATTAATGGTACTCAGGCCTGTACACTTTATTTTTGAAAGGACCAAAATTATTCTGACAACTTCAGGAAAACCATTGGTCTGCCTATCTACTTCCAAAGGAGACAGCACCAGAGAGCAGAGACAGTTCCACTGGGGTTTTTTCTTTGACTGGTTGCTCTTGGGACTGCTGCATGACAGAGATGGCATAGTGCTGAAATCATACATTTCATCATCTCAGGAACACAGAAAGGCAATTATGCTGGCCAGAGTGCAGACATTTCAAGAGTAACCTGTGCTACTGAGACTATGAGATCAAGTCAATAGGTGACCTCATTAGACACACGACCAAAGCCCTTTCAGAGGGGCACAGTTTGCTTGCTTTAGTGTTACAGTTTAAACTTAGTAGAGTTATAAAAATTAGTAAATCAGGCTCAAAAGGCCAAAGGCTTAGTGAATCTTGGTGAGATAGAAGCTTTGGTGATGAGAAAGAGGAAAATGGCACTTGCATAATTTACTCTTGACACAGGAGGAGGTATTTTTTGTTAATTAGATAATAAGATAATAACCCTTCTAATGTGTTGACTTTTTGGGACTGGAATCTGTTTAGTCTACATAAAAGGAAAGTTTGACATTTCCAGCTGCTACAGACATAGCAAGTTACCTCTTTACTTAATATGCCTAGTGTCTGTGAGGCTAAGAAAACATAGCATGGCACTTCTGATGCTACTTTAATGTGAATTAAGTTAATCATAAATTATATAACCATCATATTACATATGATCCTCGTGATTATTGTGGGATTACTTATGTCATTCAGAGTTAAGGAATGACTATGCAAGTTAGTGGGTTGGAGAGAAATAACGTCCAAAAACAAGAGGTCTAGAGCTGTTCCTTGAGATGGTACCTTGTCACCTGTCACTCATGGGGGTTCTGCCAGAGCTGTGAGTACAAGGGGAACTTATCTGACTGTTTCATTCTTTGCAGTGACTTTATTTTTATGGATAACATTATTCCTTCTTTTTGTGGTGTAAATGCTCCTCCTTATAATAATAATACCCGTGACTGTTTATAGAGACAAGCTAATGAATTTTAGCTGGCCTTACAAAAATAATGAGAAATGCTATAGAGCAATTACACTCCATGACACCAGGCCCTTACTGCAGAGGCCAAACAGGCCAACTTCTCTCTTTCTACCAGTGTGCAGACCAGCTTTGGAGGAAAAACAAGGAGGAAAAAAGTAAATAACTCCCATTATTACCCAGAGCTCTCCTGATCCTGAGCTTTGTGCCATCTCCTGTCACCACCTTCCCGTCTGGAAGTGTAACCTCACAGAAATAAACACCATGATCACTGGTTGTCACATTGAGGATAATCAGGGAAACATCCCCTTGGGACAAGTCTCCACTCATGAAGATCCTGGAGTTATTTGGCAGGATGGTCACATTCTTTTCTAGCAGGTCCATCTGCCCCTTTTCATCTTCTTTGTACCACTTCACCATCAGGTCAGTCAGGGAGGGATGCTGTGGACTGTTAAGATGACAGTTCAAGATGACAGTTTCACCCTCTTTGGCTTTCTCCTTGGCTGGTGTTTGAGTCACCAAAGGGTTCCAAGGCTCAGGTGTCAACAACAAAGGCTGTGCTGTTACATGAATCACAGCTGCTGCATTGTCCTTGTTTGCACCTCCGCCAGTAACTCCTACATCTGTACCAGGGAAGAGAGAGAAGAGGACAGCTGAGGATGACAGGATGATCAATGTCCCTGTTGCTCCTGACCTCTAACCGACACAAAGAACGGCTCCTGGAATTAGCACATGAGGGCAGTCACTGTTATGATGGTAGGGATTTTCTTCCTAGTTCCTGCTTACATTCCTGCTTCCTTCTTGTGTACAGACAGGTCTTTTCCTCAATATTAGCTCCTTTCTACTGCCATACCAGAGAAAGGAAGAGAGAAAGAAAGAATAAAGCTATATCTAGCTTTATTCAAAGAATACTTTTTCTTCAGCAAAGAATATCAGCTCCTTTCTACTGCCATACTAGAGAAAGGAAGATTAATGCCATTTTCTAATGGCTTTGGGTGAAATTTAGAGTCCAGTCAGCCCCATTTCCATCTGCAACACTAACCTCTTTCTTCCCACCCCGAAAAGTCTCAGGGCCTGATGGTCCTGCTTCAACTGCTTTTGAGGCAAAGCAAAAAATGCATGTACAATTATACACTGGCAGTTCTATTTTGGCAAGGACACCGAATAAGTGTGCATCTAATGCAACTGCCTGCATCCCCAAACCTAACGTGATTCTTAAAATTTTTGGCATGTACTTTCAGTTACAGGACAGGAAATCTTGAAATCATGGAAAGAATCTCCACTACCAGAGACTGAACCACTAGCAGATCCCATCAGCAGTATGGGGGACAGAACATCAGCCTTATGCCCATACTGAACCTGAGGGTGACAGCTGTTCTCTGTGAAGTGACTGTCTCCATCTAACTTTTGTTAGAAAAACATGAACATGCCTGTAGCAGACATTTCAACCTGCCTTCTCATACTCAGGTGCTAATCATAGTATCATATCCTTGAGCTAAGAGTAGTGAGAGTGGATGTCATTTCTGGAAACAAGCCTGGGCACAGAAAATGAGAGGAATAGTTGCTGTCTCAAAAAGAGGTAAAAGCAAACATAAAAATAAGCTTGTGCCAAGAAGGAGTTCGGACCAATTTTTGGAAAAGGCTCTTCTGTTTTTTTATCTTCTTCAAGTGAAATAGTCTCCCTTTGAGCGAGTTGGTGTCCTATCAAGGACTGCAGACACTTCCAGAGTGAAGGTCTTGATTTTCCATTGCCTTGAGTCTTTCATTGCCATCCACAGAGCGTGAAACGCTATTGTGTGGGTCTGGTAAAGCATCACAACGACAATAGACACTCTCTGCTCAGGGACAAATGTCTCGAGGCAATGGAAAACCAAACCCCTTTATGATCAGTTTGAGAGTTATTTGAACGGCTCCTCCGGGCAAGCTTGTACACAAAAATCACAGTTGTATTCATAGTTATTATTATTTATGACTCATATGGGAGTAGAAGATTTGTGTCAGCCAGCATGGCCCTGTTGTTCTGGGCACCTTACAAAAGGCTGGGGTATAGAGTTTACAGTTTAAATATGAAACAAGAGAGAACTCATGGATGCAAAAATACAGGAACTATAAACTGGCTGTGAAACTAGGCAACAACAGAGTATGTGAAACACCTTACGAGCTGTTTGGCCTCTGTGTTTTTCCTCAAACTGAAAATTTTCGCCTTAGAACTGGAGCACCAACACATAGGAATTGGATGCCCAAGAATTCGGTACCCAAACATAGTTCTGAATCTGGTCTCCTAAAATTAGTAGTTCTTATTAAATGTACTGGCTGAGATATTATCCTTCTGTTCATATGTAATCTTGCCAATGAGCCCATTGGAGGTTCTTGGGGAAACCTGAGGTCCAGATCTTCCATGCCCAGTTAGATATGTGTATTGAGGCAGCAGTTATAAAAGCTGAATTATCTTGACAAGATACTTTGAGGAAATATAAAGTATAGTTGAAATAACTGATAAAACTTGACATATTACAGTTTTTGTGCATAAAATATTCTGAAGTGATCTATTTGGTTATTTATTAGAGTGAATTTGAGCAGTTTCATAATGAGTACTCTTTTAAAATCTCAGTTTATTAATCGTTTTCTCCACTGGATAACTGCTGCTTTAGCTACTGTGTGCTACTGCTACCTTGTTTTCAAAGAATGGCCACAAAATTTCTTCTTTTTCTGGAATATTCTACAAATATTCCAGCCTTGCCATATGCACCTCTCTAACACAACTGTAATTTTTATTTCTTTTAGTCATACAAAATATATACTTTTTACACAGACAGTGCCATTGAGTAGGAACAATGTGCTTTGATCTTGCCTCTGTTCATTGTGAGTTTTATACGCATCTCCTATCATGAAATAACTGGCCTTGTCATCTGTTTTATTTCCACATTTTTTATTCAATACAAATCACGTAACTTAATTAGGAAACAGGAGAGGAGTAGGCTGTCTTGTTTCATCACAGCTCTCTTTGGGGGGTTTCACTGAGAAGGTCACAGCACTGCCTCTATTTTTCTCCCTTTCTTTTCTTTCTTTTTCTTTTTTAAGGCTGGAAAACTGGAACATATTAGTTCAGTGGTATTCAATTACACAATGCCCTTATCGTTTTGGCATCTGGGAGCATACCATGCCAAATGCTTTGCTGACTCTGCTTCAAAGCTCTTTTAAAGTCAATTGCTTCATTAGCAGAGTGATGCCTAGCTCCCTTGTCATGCTGGTTGTGGGGCTCAATCCCTCAGAGAGGAATGCAAGGCTTTGTGGTGAAAGCACTTGAGCTAGACAGGGTACAGAGAAACACAGCATGGATGATCTTGTCTAGATCTGGACAAACTATTAGATGATCTAATAGGTCATTGTCATATGAAATCCTTAGTTCACATCCAGTTTTCAGCCACGAGGGGAGAAATCTCTCAGGGACTCCCTGCAATGTGGCAATGTGCTCCACATTTGGCACTACTAATAGGGAACCTACTAAAGCCCTCAGCCTTCCCTTTATGTAATCTGCAGGTTGATACTTCCCCATATAAGGCCATATCAGACCTGTAAGTGAGAAATATGCAAGGCAGACTAGAGGAGCTGGGGTGACAAAAGGAAAGAATAAAATACAGCTGCACTCTCTTCCTGTCCTGGAGCCTCACTTAAGTCTTTGGTGCCTGCGGTAAATCTGAGCAGCCCTGCAAGCTTCTGCCAGCTGCCAACAGCATGGGGGAACCAAAACAGTGTGTGGAGGTCAGTGCAGAATTCTGCCTTTCTAGTTTAGCCTCCTCTCCTACATTCACACTCGGTAGCTGGAGGAGGGGTTGAGAGCAAATAGGGCTCAATTTCCAACCCACAAAAAAATCCTCTCCTGATGAAATGACTGTCTTTCAGATGGTTTTATTTGCTTTAGATCTCATCTTCACACTCATACCATGCTGGTGCTATGAAGGTGCTTTACAAGCTGTATCCAGCTCCCACACATCTATGATTAAGTGATCAATGACTGCACATTGCTGCTTTTAATTTATATGACTTTTGCCCTGGGCTGAGGTTGGCTCTCAGAAACGGATATGAATAACCTTGTGACAATAACTGGTGCCTAATATATCAGAGAAACAAAATAGAAATGAAGTTTCTAGGAATGATGAGACACATTTGGGAAAAGACAGGCAAATACACTCTTTCAGAACATTTATATTAGATAAACAGGAATGTATCTAAAGAGAAAAGTATGTTTCAATGCAATGCACAACACTAAATACAATTTCCCTGCACCATGAGGAAGCCCTCAGCTGAAAGTCGTACTTCGAAAATAAAGAGAACTTCTCAAGCCAAGCTTCCAAGAACAACCTGTATTTCTTCTAATTAAGGAAGGTGGTTTAGTACTCACCCACCACCAAGAAGAAGATGAATGAAGAGACTGCAGATCTATAGAGTTTCCCAATGTGCTGGCTCATGGTTACTGAGGTACATGGCCTCACCATTTCTCCCTCTGGTAGTACGGGTAAAAACTATGTGTGTATTATAGCAACAGGACCTCACATGCTGCCTAGTGAATGTCACACTTACTAAAGTTACCACAGCTTTGAGCCCACAGTGCTCTGCCTGCTCCCTGGATGAGAGCCACGTTGCATGGGACAACAATTACTTCCCCAGCGGCTGTTCTGATCTCTCTCTGAGAACGTGTTGAAAATGCTCTGAGAGCAGAGGGATGATAATACATTGTTTTTCACTTTTGGCTTGTATAAGCCACAACTTTGGGCTGAGTATAGAGTATCCAGATACTCCAAAGGAGACCTCTCTTCTGCTGAACCCCTCCCTAGAGATGGTGAGAACACAAAAAGCATTGGCTAAATTTTCTGAACAGCCAGACTCTAATACACCACATTATCACCCTAATGCACCACAAAAGGAAACTTCAGGAACTCAGTATCTTTGTGGCTATATGCACATGGTGTTTACAGGTTAAGTGTATTCCCCAAAGTGTTTTTTTCAGTGCAGAACAAACCCTTTTTCATCAAAAGTTGACTACTTAAACTCTATTTATATTTAAGTAGAGCTTGTCCACCCTACTTGGGTGGAGGGGGAAACTGCTGAAGAGGGTGGCCTATCTGCAAAACCAGCAGGTGTGCTCTGAATGAGTCTGTGTTTATAGAAGGCCCACAGAGCGTGACCCTGCGAGAGGAGCTACAGCAGCCCCAAGCCTCACCTGTACCACCCAGCCCCGCCAGCTGCGCTACGCCTGTACCAAGCATGGGCTACTGTCACTATTTGGCTGACACCTCTTCTCTCAACTGCAGGATTAGGGATCATGGCATACTTTATCTAATGATCTTCCATATCTTCAAAAATCTCCAGGTAATGGAATTGTGCTTGAGTATCCAGTAAAGACTCGATTCCATAACTCTTAAAGCACAATGCAGCTGAGAGAGGCGTGAGTATTTCTGCTTTTCTTTGCATTTGAAAGCAAAAAGAACCCATAATTGATTCACAAAACTTGACTGACCAAACAATGTCAAGAAGAACAGCCCATTCCTGGAGTCACCATTGTCACTTTAGCTTTGGTGTGCAGATCCCAAAGCAGTGGAAGCAGCGAAAGCACGATGGGCTAGAGGGAGTATGGTTAAAAGAACCTAGGAGACAAATACTTCTCTGAAATGGCTTGGGAGAGCGGGAAGGCTTGTGATTACCAGGCAGGAATCATATTAGGAAGGGAACTGGGACCAAGTGCAGAGCAACAGAGCACTTGAGAAGGAAGATGGAAGTTTGTGAGGGTCTTCTGAAGGAAGTACTGCCAAAGTGTTAGTGAGCAAAGCCAAAATATCCATGAAAGTCAGAGGAGTCAAAAACAATGAAGAGTTTGATTAGGGAATAACCAGCACAGTCAAAGGCACCTGGCAGATCAAGAGAATTTTGGACTGAGTCACTGGTTTAGAGTGCCGATTGTGACTGCATGTCAGAAGACTCAGTGTGCAAAGATGGATCTGAACCAAAGGCAATCCAAGCACTGTCTAATTTAAACCCAAGTACTTGGTGTGCTTCAAAAAAACCCTTCAAGTGTGTTGTGATGGACATACCACCATTGTTCCTGCAAATGCTATTTATGTTCATGTCATCCAGAACTAGCAATTCTCTTGTGAATCCTCCATTAAGTAGGTCATGCCTGAGCCGAAGTGCCAGGTTAGCCAGCTTTTAACTGAGGGAATACAAAGGAGGTTGGTTAGCGTTGCTGGCAGCCAGTAGCTGAGCATGAAGCTTCTCCCACTTGAATAACCCAGTACGATTCAGTTTTTGGACAAAAAGAAAAATAAACCAGTACCCTGAGTCTTGTTGAAAAAAGCCCCCAAAATTCAAGTTTCAGGTGCAAATCAAGAAAGCAAGAACAAAAATGAAACAAACCGCACACTCTTTTTCACACTCTCTTGTAAATTTTGAAGACTTGCAGTTGTTTGCATTAACGCTGTCCTGTCTGGGCCAACAGCTGGGAGAGGGTGTCACCCATGGGAACTTCGGGCACTTTTCTAACGCAGCAGTGAGCAGGTATCACAGCGCCCAGAGATGTCCAAAGGGAGTGTCCATACATTTCCCGGGGAAGAGGTACAGAGAAAGGGGACAACAGAAGGAAGTAGCATTGACACAACAGGCTGCTTTACCCATCTGTATATCCATCCATCCATCCATCCACCCACCCATCCATCCACTAGCCAACTACCTAGCAATGTGATTTCCTAGCACCTCATAGGGCTCTACTTTTTCCTGTGAGGTGAGCTGAGGATGCAAATCTGCGAGCCATCGTCGCTCAGGTTGGGTTCCCTGATTTGAGGAGCCCTGTGGGTGCTCAGAGCTTGGGGCAGAAACCACTCGGCGCTGCTCAGCAGCTTCAAAAATGAGACCCGGTTTCCTGGGATGAAAGCCCCCTGATTAACTTCCTTTATGTCATCTCATCCCCCGCTCGGCCCGCAGCCAGCCTTTCCCTCTCTCCCCCTAGGAGTCCCCCCGGAGCGGCCTCTCGGTAGTGTTTTCCGTCGCATCCCACGAGCCCAGGATTTGGGAGCCGTTTCGCTGCCCGGGCGCTGTTTAACCGGCTGCGCCCACGAAGGGCGGCGGGCGCGGGGCTCTCCCTCGGGCAAGAGGCAGCGAACACCGCCCCCGCCCCCCTCCCCTCGCACCCGGGAGTTTTTTCCTACTACAGCCCTTAAACTTTCCACCGGCGCGGAGGCTTCCCAGTTAACCCTTGCGGAAGCCGCTGAGGGGCTGCCGCGGCCGGACGAGGGGGGCACGGGAGGCACCGTAGCGCTCTCCGCCCCCCATGACGGCTCCCCCTCCTCGGGAGCAGCGGCGCCGCTCGCCNGAGGGGGGCGGCGGCGAGCGCCCCGCGGGGTCCCCGCAGGGAGGGTCTGGGCTCCCGGGAGACCCCGCGGGGAGGCGGCCGCGGGGTTGCCGGGCAGCCGCTGAACCCTGGCGTTTTGGTGGGGAGGAGTGGGCGAGCAGCAACTGGTGGAGGTTGCAGCGAGTGCGGGTGTTCGCGTGGAAAAGCCCCCCGGGAGCAGCTCTGCTCTCCTACCACGTAGCCCGGAGTGTCTGTGCCTTTGGCTCGCCCCGCTGTCCCCTCCGCAGCCTGTCCCCAGCCCGGGCCGCGGCCCCGGGGCAGCGCCGGCCGGGGGTGGCCCAACGCCGTCTCGGTTCTGAGCTGGTTTGGAGTTGAAACCCAGCGTTGCCTCATCCCAGCGGATCCGATAGTACAGGCGGGGTTACTGGTTAGGGCCCTGGGCTGGTTTTGTACCGTTTGCTGGCTGGGATGGCACAAGTGACATTCTGTGGCTCAGTTTCCCTTCATAAAGTAAAACTGACTTCCAAAGTGGAGAATACTGGTAACAAGGGAGAGTGCTACAGAATTAGAAAACAGTACTTATTATCTTAATGGTAAGAGATATGAGTCAAATTACTTGTCTCTGAAATGTTTGTATTTATGTACAATTTATAGTGTAACAAACAGTAAGTATAAACACTTGATGTATCAGTATTATAATAATATATGTCAGTCCTCTGATAGAAATGCTACACCTGTGTGACCTTTCTCAAGTTCTGAAAAGTCTCACAGGTTCCTGAGATGTGCTGCATGTTGAGCGCCGATGTCTTGCTGATATTATTTCAATTCTAAGTATCTGTGCAGCTTCAACATTCAAGTTGGGGGGGCTGCACTGGAAATAAAATACTTAGATAAAAAATGTAAAATATAATTAAATATAGTGTAGTTTAGGGGGAACAAAATAAAACTAGTGAAAAGTGGAAGTGTTTCCATGCCACTCACCTTGGTGAAACTACCATGTCAGTTTTCATTTAATATACAGCTCTTAAATGGACTAACCATCTTGTTTCACCTTTCTCCACCACTGCTGGATTACATACCTTACTTCTTTGTTCACAGGAAGTTCATGAAGTGGATCATGGTCTTATTAACCAGCTACTTGCTGATTCAGAGGAGACTCTTAATTCATGCGCAGAGAAAATGCAGGGTCCTGCTCAGTATAGCTGGAGTGCTGACTGGAGCTTTTGGGTAATGTGATTGAGCTCTCTGCTAACTTGGTTTTAATTTATAAATACATTACTTGTCTATTTTAATTTACATATGTGTGTATATGTACAAGCTTTATATCCACAGTTCTCAAGTTACTTTGTAGTCATTAATTAATAAAGTGTTCTCCACCCATGTAGTGAGGCAGGTAATTTTATCATTACTGGCTTACTAAAGTGTAAGGTGAGACTGAGAGGGGGTGAAGTTGTTTGTCTGATGTCTCAGATCAAGTTAGTGACAGATCTCGTGGCTTCTGTGCCCAGTCCTGTCATGAACCCATCTGGTGTTTCTTATGCCTATAGAAACACATTTTTGATGCTCTGATGCTTTTTAAGCATAAGGGCTGAATTTTGATTCTTGGTGGTGGTTGGTGGTTCTGAATTGCATTCCTAGTGTTCATTTTTGTCAAGTAAACACATTTGTTTTCCACAAGAGTAAATAAACTTCCTGTGTTTTCTGTAAAAATTGACTTTGTGAGTAAAGAAGGCAGAAAATAAGTAATTAATTTTTTTTTTCCTTTCTGGAGAAATGCCTGACTGAAAGCAGAGTATGTAGTAAATAATAAGTGCTTATTTCAGTACTTTTTCTTTTGGTAGATTTTTTTAAAATGTCTTGAGAGAAGGTGAATTTGTGTGTGTGTAGACTTGGAGTGTATGTTTTGCTGCTAATTTGGTGCGTGGATTGTTACTGTTTGATAGGGAAGGAGACCAGGTGTGCATGGAGCCGCAGACAGGGTAACAGCTGGTCTCGTGGGAGACATAGAGTGCCAGAGCTGTGAGGAAGGGAATCTGACTCAGGTTCTGTATCAGGTGTCCTCAGTACATCTGTGTGCTTCAGCTCATAGAACATCATCTGGTGCACTGTGTCCTTCTCCTGATGAGGTCGTCACAGTGTCCATTATGCTTAGCAGGTGAAAAACTGAGTAACTAGTGAAGGCCAGAAGGACTCCATGGCAGAGCTGTGAGCAGAAGCGGGGGATCAGATTTTCCAACTCCTTGTTTATAAATCTAGCTTGTATGTTTTCATCACTCCTCTTCACAAGCAGATGTCCTGATGGTCAGGACATCTGTTTTTGCATTTCAGGTCATAGGATAAATCCCCTCCAAATGCACATGTACTCTTAAAAATGCTGTAGTAATCTGGTACCAATGGAAATGGGACAGGACTAATAAAATCCCAGCAGATCATAGACTTGTGTTGCTAGAGTGAGTTCTTGGGGTGTTCAGTATTTTCTTTGCTATCCCTACAGGGACAAGGATCATCCAGGGCTGTCCTGCCTATGCCCAGCTGTGTGTCTGTGCTTGAGTTGATAGGAAGTCATGCTGTGCAGACATTGCACTGCCAGCTATGCTCTTGTTAGGTGGCAAACTAGATTGTGTAAACTAATGCTGGATGGTTTGTATACAACCACTAATGCAGGTGGTATTCTGTGCGAGGAATAAACCTGTTCTGGTCTCGGTGTCAGGTTGTTGGACCTGCAGTTAACAACTCAGCGTTACCTTGATAGGCCTGGTGATTGAAAATAAAGTTATTAGAGTATTCTATATGGAGAATGTAGATATGCTATTGGCTTTGCACTCTTAGGTTTGAGACACGTGCTGAAGGCTTGAAGTTTCTTTGAACAGCTTTGTGCTTGCACAGGATGTTGTGGATATTGTGTGTCCTCACAGTGCCACTCTCTGCTTCCTGTAGTAATGTGTGCCTGTAACTTCAGGAGAGTGGGATCCTTCACTGCGGTGGCAGCTGCTGTGTGAGGTGTTTTTCACTGTGATTAAATGATTATCTTCTGTCTGATTTATACTCCAAGACCTTAGTATGTGTTTGATGTTGGTGTTTATCTGGTTCTGCAAACATGACCTTGCAGTTAAAACAAAGTAATTGTGCAAATACTTCCCTCTTGTGAGATAATGCTGTGGCTGGAAATGTTGTAGCCTTACCGTCTGTCACTGATTAGTTTTAAAAGCCTGTACCCGTCTGGTTGCAGGAAGCCACGGTGCTTATTTTCTCAGCCTCAAAGCGACTGAATTGTAAAGTAGCAAGAACCAGGAAGTCACAAATTCGAGGTGAAAATTAAGTAATTCTATTGAAAATGTTATGTCATTGGCATCTCTCCTTGCTCTTGACAGAAAATGTTTCAATAACTTGCATAGTTGATGATCAGCTGCTGACTATTAAATTGTTAAATCTCCCTAGATTTTGAGTCATAGTAAATGTGTAGGTGACAGCATGGAAGGCAGCCTGTTGCAGTGTGTGAAGCATGTGTCACTAACATTTGACGAAGGTGATCTTGGTGTCCTGTGGCAGGTGGGGACCTGTTATGCTCCTTCTCACTCTTGAGTCACTAGAATGGAGGAATTGCTGCAACAGCAGGACTAGCCTCTGTAGCATCCAGGGATCAGCTTCGTTGCCAGGGTTATTTGGTTGGAGAGGCTGCATGTTTCCAGCAACTTAGGTTTTCTACAAGGATTCATTTCTTCTGAGGATGATGTACTCTTGTTTTGCTAATGATAGAAACCAAATGTGGATGTTAGAGCCTGACTGGTTTGACTTCAATTTTTCATGGATTGAGTGGGAGTAGGCAGTTATGCCATGCCTCTGGAAGTCAGGCCAGGTATCATGAATGCTCAGTAGGTGCTGTGAGCACATGTAATTAGCAGCAGGCTAGGGTTGGCAGCCTCTGGGACACAATCTCCTGGCTATGGTGAGTGGGGAGAAGGAAGGGTAGCTGAAAAAATTATCAGGGAGGGAAGAAGAGTATGCTACTGTGTGGAATTTTTCTTATCTCTTAAAAAAACCCACTTTGGATATCTTTATTGAATAATTTGGAGAAATAATTAGTTTTCTGTTACTGTGATCAATTCTTAAACTGATAGTATTACTGACTGCTATTTTTAAGTTTGACGGTGTGTCATGGGGTATTTTTTGGTTTTTGTTTTCGGGGGTTTTTTTTCCCCTCCACCTGGAGGTGGACAAAGCTGGACTTGTATAAACTCACTGGAAGAAGAAAAAAGATTGCTTACAAGCTTAATCTCGGGGCTTTCTCTCTTCACTGGAAACTGTAAAGCTTTTATCTCCAGTTGATTAAATAGTTTTGGCAACTGCAAATAGATGATGAAAGTCAAGGATGTTTTTATATCTGGAAGCCCTGTCTCAGGATTCTGAATTCACCTTTTAATCATTTTTTATGCCCTTCATACTGAAATATGGTTCAGTTTAATATCCTTGGAAGAGGAAACCTTAAGTATTTTCCTACCATAGTGGAGAAGGTAAAGGTGAATGAGGAAGCTAATGAAAAGGATCCTTGCATCAAAAGTGAGGGTGTTGTGTCTGGGAACTCTAGTTTGTGTTAATGAACAGTCAAACAAAGTTCATGTATGTATACAGTAAGAAGAATGCCCATGGGGAAAAAACCCAAAAAAGTAAGTCCTTCCCTTGGAATGAAAAGGTAGGTGGAATGAGTGGAAATCAAATGAGCATCTCAGAAAATTGCTTGTATCTGAGAGGCTTCTTTAAGAATTTGAAAATGTCAGATGTCAAGGAGGTGTTGGAAAGAAGATAATAAAAAAGGCTTAAAAAGGTAATTTATTGGAGTGTAAGTTGGATGCCAGTTTAAAGAGTTGGTCAGTGTGAAGGAGTTTGAAAATAGAAGCAAATAATTGATACTGTGAAAATAAGCCTTCTACTTTTCATAATATAAAAGCAACCGAGGTTGCACAAGATGGAGAAAGTATTTTGAATTTTTACACGCATGGATCTGGTTTCCACAAGAAAGAATTAGTCTGGGAGTGTGTGACAATATGTATGGCAAGAATAGTAAGCTTATATGACTCAAACCTGCACAAGGAGGGATGCAGATGCGTAGCACAATTTGGAAGATAACTTACTGAAGCACAGACACAAATTGAGGCACTTTGGGGCCCAAGACTGGTAGGGTTAAATGAGTATCTATAGGTGTTTGAATCCTCCTTCCACCTTTCTCTGAAGACTCACACTACCCTTGGAATGGCTTACTGTGCTGGTTGAAGTGGTAATTGTTTTGGGGGCTGATATTTAAGGCCTTGTGACAGTAGCTCTCTCCTATGTTGTATGCTTGGTATGTTGTTTCTTCTTATCTGTGCCTCCAAATGTTTGGGATGTGGAGGAGATACATCAATTCTCTTGACATTGGAGGAGGATTTTTTGCCTCCTTTTTGTTTGTTAGTATGAAGCAGTCTGCTAAGGAGGATGAGAGTTGGTTAAATTAATTGCTATAGGTCTACAAAGAGAATGAAAGCCTTTAAGCACATTAATGCTACATTTTAGTGTTTTGTTGGTTGGGCTTTTGTTTATTTGGTTTGTTTTTTTAAAATGCCCTAGCTTTAGTACAAATAGCTTTTGCTGTAGTTGTAGGACTGACATGTTGTTTGTTTACCTTCCTGGAATCTCCAGAAACAGGTACCCTTTTTCAGCCCTTTGATAGCCCTGATTATACAGCAGCAGTGTTTTAACCTGGTAGGAAGACAGACTGCAGTTCTAACCAACCCTTAAACATGGGTGATTTGGCTAAAGGGGTTTTCTCACTTCTTTTCATGCTGGGAATGTCTTTAGTGCTGTTGATGCAGCTCCAGACTGAGCACTGAGGTAGATCTGGTTGACATAAAATTTTGACCAGTTCTAAGCAAAGACTGCCAGTAGTGCCCTGTCAAAATAAGCTTTTGCCAGCTGCAATAGTAGGTAGTTCTATATAACATGAATTATTACTATACACATATAAATTAGTCTAGAACCTGAAGATTAAGTATACAAGGTCAGAAAGAAAATACTTCAGATTTGTGTGATGTACTTATTTTTTTCTAGCAACTGGGAGAAAAACCATTAGAAAGGCAACATGGTTCAGGAAATCTGCATGGAGTTGAAATAGTGATATCCTTTTAATGAAGGGGAAGTCCATAAGTTGCAGAATGAGAGCTTTAAAAGTCAACTCTAGGAGATGGAAAAAAATTTTTTAAAAATTTTATTTTTTGCCTTAGCTGTTCATTTACATCTCCTATTTCTGCAAACAGGTAGTGGTGTAGCACTGTCTTTTTCAGGTCTGCTATGGGTGAACCACTTGTATATAAGGAGAGGAAAGAAGACAGGTAGAAAAAGCTGTGCAAGATATGATTGTTTTGTGGTATATTAAGTCGTTAGCAGCAGCCAGGAGAAGTTTTGGGACAATTGCTTGGTGAGTGCCACTTTCCATGGAATTTCAAGTGCAGTAGGGCTACTGGCAGGTTTAATGAGATGACCAGAGTAATTTATAGCAAAGCAGTTTATGTAATTGGCCACAGTCACTCCTGCATTATTATCTGTGTAGTGTTGTGGTTGAATATGCTCCTTCAGGTTTTCACTGTAGTTCTGATTGAAAGTATTTATGTCTCCTTGTATGAGTTGCTGAAAACTGAATGGCACCAAGGGGAATTACTACCATGGTGATTGTTTCCTTCACGATGTTGTTTTCTGATCCTTGTTTGGGCACTGTTACTAAACTTAAATATAGATCAGAGATTCAGTTACAGAGACACCGATTTTACTGGCAGGGTAAGGAGGGAAATGTTCAGCTGAGGGGTGCTGTTCGTTTGCTTCTGTATTTGGCTACTTTGGCATCAAATAATCTTGGTGGGACTTTGTTGCAGGTAAGGAAGATGAGTTGAGAAGTTGTCTTGTAGTTTCTTTATTGTATAAGGCATTTTTCATCACCCTGAAAACATCTGGATTTTCCCTGTGTCTGTTAAATGGATCAAATTAGTCCAAAGACAGGCAGTTTGAACTTTGTATTACTTGGGCAGCCTGCAGTGAAAGATCAGATGAAAAAACAGATGTTCTTAACCAATAACATTGGCTACTTGTTTCATACACGTGCTATGAAAACAAATGTGAGTCAGATGAAACTGCTGTTCAGAAAGGAATGTATTTATTTCCTTTTGGATAACAATCTTGATTGAGCTTTTAATTGCCATTGCATCATAATACTTAGTACACTTATGGCTGTTGAAATCTGGACAACATAGTTACAAGAGTCAAAATTAGCCTGGGGAGTAGACAGATTGACTTGAGCTGAAGGGTAACTTTGTGCTGGAGGATGACAAACTCACTTCAAGTACACTTAACTTTAAGTGTTAAGGTAGTGTAGAGTTCATCCAAACACACTTGGTTTATTTGTATTAGAAGTTGGTTTATTGTTTTAGAAGTTGGTGTATCACAGGACTTTGTGGTTGTATTTTGATTTACCCTTTTCCTTTTTGTTAAATCTTCATGGGGTAGACAAAATTACTAAAATAGAACAAAAAGAATGCTTGAATGATGCATTTATGGAGTCAAGAAAGTAGATACAGATCCACAATTTTTCTCTAAAATGAGGAGGAGTTTGGCAGTTGTGAACTTGGCTTGTGCTAGTTCTGGGAGGCAATATGAGATGTGGTTTCTGGTCAGGGAAGTTATAGGAATAGTTTCACTACCAGGTTCAAGGATGTTATTGCCAGCTAGAGATGTGTTGATGAGGATGCTGAATAAATCTGAGACTGGGACACCTTGGCTCTTAAAAGCAGTTTAATTTCTAATTCAGAAGTGAGGAAGGTGTTTGTCCACGGAAGTGTCCAAAGCTCTTGAACTTTTTACTTAATTTTCATATTTAAAATCTAAGTGTTTATTTCATCCAAACTCAGAGGTGCTTGGTGGCAGTTATATAAATAGTTATATTTGAAACTGAAATAATCAGCCTCATTGCTAATTGCAAATGTCCACACTCAGGTGTTCAATCAGCTGCAGATGGTGTTATCTTATAAACAGGAAATGCACTTAAAACAGTCTATGCTAATGCTGTTTTTGAGACCTGAGTCACAATGGTGCCCAGGCTCTGTTAAGGCCTTTCTGAGATGTCTTTGAATCCTCTCACTGGCTTTCTGGTAGAAATAAATTGCCAGTGAATGTTTTTCTGTATGGATGTACTTCCCAATATTTTGCTGCTCTTTCAGAACAGGAAGATCCCCCGTGATGTATCCTGTCTTTGCTTTGGGAAAGCAGAAGAGTTACCTTGTTTTTCTGGTGAAACCAGTTCCTGCTATTTACATATGTAGCTGATCTTGACAGCAGAGCTGCAGGTCCTCCAGAGCCACCACCCAGCTAGGTGCACAGAGACCGCTGCTTACCCTAGCCAGCATCCGGGGCTGCAGAATGACTGTAAAACAGCCTCTTTTTGTTCCATTATCTTCTCCTTTCAGACTTTCAGATTGAAATCCCAGTGATTAAAATGCCTTGACATGCATTTTTCTGTTTCTTCTGTCAGTTTCCTCAGTAGGGCTGTGTTGAGAGAGGGCTCTCTTTTTGTTGCTGACTCCATGTAGTTACTTGTGGAAATGTAGCAAACAGGTAAGGCAGGTGGAAAGGGAGGGCCAGTGTAAAGAAAGCAGAATAGGTGCATGGCTGCTGTTCCCCTCTCAGAGCAGGCAGAGATCTGTTGGGCATGCAGAACCCTGTATCCCTTGCCTCAAAGTGCCTATGAAGAGCTGAGCTCTGGGTGGCTGGTAATGTGCACATTTTGGGGAATTTGGTTGTACAAGAAGCACGCTCTGATGTCCTGAGCTCCTGTTCTGAACCTGAGCCTGAAAAGGTTTCTCAGTAAGGGCTTGACTTAAAACAGGGGACAGTGGCTGAGTTTTGTGTGAGAGTAGATTTGTCTCCATGCTGAGCTGCCAGGTGCAGATGTGCTCTTCAGGCTGGTTCATGGATTGTAGCCTTCAGTGATGCAGAGAGGAGGGGTGCTAGGCATTTAGTGCTTCTTTCCAAGCTGATGTTTCCCTGGTGATAGTACATTTCCTCTGCTATTCCCTTTGGGACTTCTGTGAACTTGAAGTGGTTTATGCTACTGCAGTCTGCTTCCCAAAATCAGTTTTGGTGATGGTGGTTTTAGATTGGAGCTGGGCAGTTCTTAAATGTCACCCCTGTATAAGTTTTCTTTGTCCGGTTGCTGCAGCATTTGTGTGCCTGTTCTGCAAGGCTAGGGTGTTTCAGCCTGTTTTCCAAGCTGGCATGCAAGCAGAGGCTGGCAGAGCGCTAGCTAGCACTGCTGGAGTGTGGCCAGCATCAGCTCTGAGCAAGTGGGTGAGAGTGGGGGGAGCTGTAGAGGCTTTGGCCAGGGATTTGTATGGTTTGGAACAGGCTGCAGGCAGCTAGAGGAGGTATGTGTAGGGTGTGTGTGTCTTCTGACTTTACATTAACTTCATGCCTCAGTCAGTTTTATTCTGAAATGGAGCATATGCTTTGCTCTGCACTGTACGTGGCAAGCTTGAGATTTTTATCTCCAAATCAGAGTTGTTATGAAAGTACATTGGCTTCACTGTTAAAATGCTTTAAAATACTTGCAGAAAAAAAAGTACTGAATACTGCAAAACCGTTGCTTCAGAATAAGCAGAGGATATTCTCAATCCAAACTCTTGTTTTTCAGGAAAAATATATATATTACTAGTAATCGCAGGAGGCTTTCTTATAATTGATTAGAAGGTTATCAGTTTGTTTCCCAAGTACGTTGTTGGAAACAAGCACCTTCAGCTGAACCCTATTTCAGTGAAATGGGTAAGTGAACTATTTCTGGTGTGACCTTGAAGGAGAAATTAGTGAAAGTTCCTTACATGTTCTAAACTGAAATACTCTGTTATAAAATTTTTCCCAGTCTGTTCTACTGTTTTGGCTTGTTTGGGTAGGGGTTTTTTGTTGTTGTTGGTTTTGGTGGGTTT
>VYZP01055516.1:3330-22420 GCA_013400635.1 Hypocryptadius cinnamomeus
AAAAGGACTACTGCAAGAAGCCAAGGAACAACAACTATCCACAGGGTTGTGAACCCAAGGTTAAGTAAATGCATTTTTCTTACTCCTTCCCCACACTGCATATTGCTGTACAAGCTAGAAAACAACCCTTTTTATCAACTCTCATTTACCACAGACAACAATAATGACTATTTTTTAATTTGGCACTTTTTTTCCTAAAATCCTTTGGAAAAAAATATATGGCTCTATAAAATATTGGATATGTTGAAATCCCTTTGCCTAAACTGTCTTGAATGTGGAGCTCAGCAAACATTCAGGTTCATTTATAAGGCCAGCATATGAGGCTGTTTGTTTATCAGGCATTCAAATCAGGAATAATGAAGCTGATAGAGTGCTAAGAATACACAAATACTGTTTGCTTTGTAAAGCTGTATATGGAATTCAATAATGAATCCTGGGATATAGGACAGTCTATCACTGTAATTATTTGTTGACTGCTGAGCCAGCTGTGTTGAATTTGCTTCTTGGTGTGTTCAGAACGCCAAAGCATCTTTAAATCTCAGTCTTTAGTTTAGATTAGACATGCTAAATGGCAGCACATTTTTTATTACTTACACTGTGCTAGTCTCCTGATGCTAAAAGGAAATTCTTGTTGAGATGTTACAAAACAAGGTAAGTTGGAAAGGAAAGTGAATAGAAGAGCTTTTGTTGACTAATTACTTGCCTTTACAATGCCCTCAGAGATGGTAATGGCAATACCTACAAGCTGTTGATGCCTTGGGATAGTGAGGACTGATTCTGCACATGTGGAAACAGAAGAGGACACACATTAATGTTAAAGTAAGTACTGCATGGAAAGCAAAGTTCCTCCGTATGCAGGTAGGTGTGTATGCCTGTACATCTGGGACCTACTGGTAAGTGTCTGTGTGTGGTTGTACTTGGGCTCATAGCACATGAACTCACTGGGGGTGCATGAGAAAGGCTCAGCAAGCCACTTGCAGTGCAAAGGATAAAGAACCACTGGTTCTTTACCCTTTGCACTGAGACCGAGTCCACCTGAGTCCATCCTTTGCACCACCTGAGACCTAGTCCACTGCTTCAGGCAAAAGCCACAGTGCACAACCTGGTTTTTTTTTTATGGCCTGCACAACAGAATTACATCTGCTGACTTCATTCTGGAGGCAACAATTAATTCCAGAGGCAACAATAATCTGGTAGCATTGGGAGCCACACCAACGTTGGCAGCCCCTCCCGTGCAGGCAACATTTTTCACTGGTCGCCTCTGGGCTTCTGTGGCTGCCTGGAGGAGGCTGTGCTTGACACTGCTCAGTCTTGTGAGGAAGTGCCTGAGTTCTGCATCCTGCACTTACTCAAAGGGAAACCTTAGAATGGTCTTGCCACCAGCAGGGAGACTTAAAAAGAGCAGTAGCTCCCAATGGAGGAAAAAAAGTGCTCAAACAGACATTTGAAAGTCAAGGAAAATGTGTCAGACCCCTAGAGTTCTCACATCTGATGTCCAGAGAACTCCAAGGTCTTGTTTTGCCACAGCTCGGAGCCAAGGAATCAAAACCTTAAGAGCTGAACCCGGCAGGAGAGGGCAAAAAAAGAGTCAGGGAAGAAGATCAGCAAAAGACAATTAAGCAGGATGGACAGAGGATCAGATCTGGGAAAGCTTTCTCAGAGTGTAAAACTCTGTAAATGTCCATCTGTTTTGGAGCCTTATCCAAACAGTCCCTACAGCATGTGGGAGTGCTTGAAAACTCAGCTTCTGACCCAGACTGGTCTGAGTGCTGAGCAGGTAACTATCCAATATCAGCACATCTAGGAGCCAGCCAGTATGGAAATCCTGGAGTGAGGTCATCTTATCCACTCACACCTCATAAAGCCTTGCAGCAACCTATCTATCTGGGAAATCAAAATCCAGGTTTAAGGATCCAGAACCTTGTTGTGAAGGTCAGTATTTGTGACATTTAATTTTCAATTATTATCCCAAGCAACTGATGAGGACCTATACTTTCTTGTTAAAACCCATCTGGAAAAACAGTCAGTAAGAAGATCAGCAATAACACTGCTCAGATGATAAGTGCAGGAAAAAGGAGCATACTGTAGGTGTCAGGCAGGTTATTTCACTCCAAGTACCAGCCAGGAAATTGGGAGAGAGCTGTGTCTCCCTGTGGTGCAGCCCCAGCAGCCTCTCTTTCCTGCAGAGATGCCTGGAGAATGCCAGGAGTCTCAGCTGAAAGAATCAGGATTTCAGAGAATGTGTGCTTTTTTTTTCTCCTTTTTCTTTTTTTTTTTTCTTTTTTCCTCAGTTTAATAAAAGAAAAAAAACATTTACACTTCACTCCCCTTTTTTAGTCAGACATTATTGATTTACTTTATAGTCCTAGGAGAAAACAAATTTTTTTTCTTCTCTTTTTAAACAATGACTAAAAGAAAAGTAACCTGCTTTTATGCAAGATGCTTATATGGGATAATCTACAAAAGAATTAATAAACTCTGACTCCTCATGAATTCCTTGTTATCTCTGTGACTGGGCTTCAGTGCAGAGCAGGGCTCAGAACTGACCAGCTACAATACCTGTTGCTCCAAACATTTTATTGAACTTATTTGGAAAATCTAGAGAATTGCTCTTCAGGTTCTTTTCTTAATAAGAAAAAAAAAAAAAAGTTCCTCTTTTAATGCACATCCATAAGGGGGAACCAACAGATTTTTAAATGTTGCAACACACTTTATTTTGTTGGGCATTTTAGATATTCAATTAAATAGCACTATGTTAAACTACATTTTGTTCTTTCTTACACACTATATAATGCATATTCACTGTCATGACAGTTTCATCATGCTAGGAACTTATACACATACCTACAATTTTAAAACCAAGATTCTCTTAATAAAACACACATATCTACAGTAACAACAATTGCAGAGAACACATTGTTAGGTCAAGATTTCAGCAAACTTTACAAACTACACAAAATGAAAAGGCAAAAAAAGAAAATAATACCAGTACACAGTGAAGTTCTTGGCAGAGAACATATCTTTACATTTGGTGAAGTTATGCCTAGAAGTAATTTTGCTTTTCCATTTTTTTAAGGAATAAAATTATATACATTATTTAGAAATCCTCCAAATAGGGAGTATTAAATAGCACAAATAATATTACAGTCTTAAGTTTTGGTGTTACCTACAGTAGAGGGGCTACTTTAAACAAAAATTGCAGTTTGTCTATTCTGTACATTTAAGGCCAAACACTCAGCTGGTATCAACCCCAGTAGCTGTAAAGACAAGGAAGGTACATTAGTTTATAGCAGCTGAGCATCTGGTTCCTGACTTCTCTATACATGCGGGAAGGCTCCTAAAGCATGGAAGCTTGGACCAGTTATGCACTGACAGAAGCTTATTATATTTATATACTGGAGTTCTCATGCAGCAGGAAAAATGTTAGTTTAAGTATAATCCCTTAAACAGTCATACCATAATAATGGTATATGAAGCAGCTTTAAAAATATTATTTTATAATCATATGAAACTCTGAGCTATGCTGATTGTTTTAAAGGAATCCCTTATTGCCAATATTCTATTAGAAAACAGTGTAACTGTAATTTCTGAGGCCTAATGGGGGCCTATTAAAATATCACTGTACCTAACCACTTAAAGGACAATTTGTACCCTGAAATACCTATTAATCACTGTATTCCATCTGGAAGCAATTATGATCCTCACAATAGCCATTAGTATCACACCAACTCTGCAGTGAATCTGCTGGGGAGATAGGAATAGCATGGCACCATCAGAGAATATGCACTAGTGTCATTCCAGGAGGTAGTTCTATATCATGGCACTCGGTTTTTGGTTTGTCACTTACACACCTCAGAAGTCAGTCATATTCAGGGTAAAAAAAGAAAAAAAAGAAAAAAACACAAGGAAAAAAAAAGAAAAAAAAGAAAGAAAAGAAAAAAAAAAAGCCAGATTCCTCCAGAACCTACTTTGCTAGCTCTTCGGGCCAAATTCAGTCGCATGGAGATCGGAGAAAGTTTCCTGATGTTTTCCATAAGAAGGACCTCAGTTATTAATTCCTAAATATTGCAGAAACACACATTGAGGCCTTGAGTAAGGAGAGCACTTAACTAGATGGCAATAGCAGGCTGGCACTACCATGCTAGCAGTAAGCACACAAATTAAATTCAAAGAGATCCCACCAGCATCAAAGGGTTTTAGAGACTGTTTAAATGGTGTGATCGGGGCTCATTTCCCATCTGTCCTTCACGAGGTGGTGATAAAGCGACAATCCAGCTAATGGCAGACCAATACCAGTGTTACCTCCATTGCACTAAACTGAATTCACACAGGCAGAAACCCAGAAGTGTTTCCCCATGCCCTGCAGAGTTACTCCCAGAGTATTCTAATAGAAGTGGAATTATAACTTAACAACTCAGATTTGAGCTGAACATCAGTTTATATTTTTGTACAATGCCATAAATAATTGTGTTTTTTCGACGGTATTCATACATTTTTAATCCCTGTTACTGTTTTGAACAGAAACAGTGGCTTCCAGAACACTCTTACATAGTAAAAGCATTGATGATCTGTCCCTCTTTACGGCATTTGCACTGCTCAAAAAAAAAAGTGATTGCTTTTCCTACGATGGCTTGGTGCACACTCACTCAATTTTCAACAAAACTTGCTTCATTAGACCTGACAGCTGCTTCTTAAACAAAAGATTTATGTTTGAATATGCCTCTCAAGTTATAGTTTTTGGTTTTTGACCCAAACCTAGTTTTCAGTTTTATTTTTCCCTCATTCCTTTTTTTTTCTTCTTTTCTTTTCCTGATCTGCTTTTTAGCAGAGAACTGAAAATAGGAGCAAATTGGGAAAATAACATGGAAAAGAATAAGGGTACAAAAACTGGAAAATGGGAATGGTTTAATTAGAAAATTCTATTTAAAATATTTGCAACTTTGGGAAAACAGTTGGAAAAATAATGTTTTAAAAATTTCAAAGACACTTATGACTTGTTTCCACATTGCAGACCAGCTCCAATTTAATCATGGAACAGAATAAAGATAACCTATATTTTTCATTTCTGAACAAGCACTATATGGTATATCTACATTCTGTCCCTTGAAAAGAAATTGGAGTGTAATCCTTTGAAAAGTAGCTAAAATACCTAAGTCACTTAGGTGTTTTTCAATATTGTATGTATAATGAACATTCTCATGCTACCTTTGTGCCACTTATAAAGCTATGTAGTGTTATAGGACTCCCTATTTTAATAAAAATCAATATGAGCAGAGATATTATAAGTTACATTCCAGAACTCATTAATTTATTACAACTCATACTATGCACAATAATCAGTGCTTACTCTGATAAAGCATAAATTCTTCGTTTTTCTTCTGTTTGTTCCTTCATTTGACCTCTGAGCAAATGGAACATTTCTACTACACTTTACTTGCTTCCTAGCTGCATGCATTCACATGATTTGATCGATGAGTGAAAGCTGTAAACCCAATACTGAGCAGTAAACAAGAAGAAACTCGTGTTCTTAAACACAGTGCAAGGAAATCTTAGTACCATCCTACTCTAAGTATGCATCTTAACCCAGATTCTTTCACCACCAGTCTAGCTGGTACAGTTCCAGAGCTGCAAGACAATGCACTGATTTTGTAAAAATTTCTATTCAGCTGTAATTAAATACTGAGATGTTAAAGGTGAATCTGGTTTAAGACGAATACCCTGTGCTGCTTCTAGGACAGAGCCTAGCCTAGAGTCACTAAGCATCTAGGAAAGAAAATGCTCTGAGTTATTTTCTTAGGTTACACTGCATTTAATTGGGAGAAAGATCTTTTATGAGTCTTCCTGGATTTTCATTTAATTTTTTATCAGATTTGCATGAATTTGTTCACAATAGACAAATATAAGCCCCCTACACTGAGGACAAAAATATCTATTACTATAAAATAAAATTAAGATCCAGGTAATTGATTTCTTCTATTTCTACTTTTTCTGCTACTGATAAGGGCCTTTAGCTTACTGTAGTCCCCTCTCATCTTCTGGGATTCTTCCCTCTGCTGCCCTGCCTGCCTGCCGTCTTTGCAGTACTGGTTAATCATCTGCATCTCGGAGTGGCTGAAAGCCCCCACAAAGTCCTTGGGGTGGAACTGCAGCGCTCGCACCGAGCTGGCCCAGGTCCAAGGGGACCACTTGTCAGTCATGACAGCCACCATCTCTGAATCCAGCACCTTGAAATTGATCTTTGCCAAGGTCTGCTTGAAGCTGTTCTCTGTGGCGATGCAGTGGTAAAGCCCCCGGTCGCTGTCCTGCACAGAGCGAATCAGGAGCCCGTGCTCAGTAGCTATGATCCTCTCGTTCAGCTTCACCTAGAGAGCAAAAAGGCAGAAGGAACCTTTTAGGGAAGGTTATGGAACAACAGAGTATTGGAGCTTCTGGTAAGCTTCACTTCAAACATGACTTTCTTAAAGCTACTATATTTTTATATAATTATCTTTATTATATATTATTATTAATATTATATATTACCACCTTTAGAAGAGAGCATACCTCAAAGAAGGCAAGTGTTGCTAAAGAAAATGACTTAAATAATTTTAATTCTTATATTAGAATAATTTGATCAGGATGTAGGCAAAGATGAAAATCTGGAAACCACATGAAATAGAAGTTTTCATAATGTTCAAATAGCAGAGTTGAAGAAATGAACTTTTTTTTTCCCTCCTGAGAATGTCTCTTTCAGCATCAAGAGACTGCTGCTGAGACTCAGTGGAAGAAAGGTACAGGACCACAGAGGCTAATTTGGCATTGAACTCAAGGTGGCTTCTCATTAAATATTTTGACTTTGAGCAGGTTCCTGTTGAAGAACTCTATCTGCTTTGCAGAGTCTGTAGCCTATAAAAATTATCACCCCAGTAGTCTCAACTGGGACCTGGCTCAATGTTAACCAAGAGCACAGGTACTCTTCTATTTCCTTTCTGCCTTCAGACTCTGCACCGTCCCAGGAGATGATCACATCACCTGAAAGAAGCAAGTTACCAGAGCTTGTAATCATCCAATTATAAATGAACGTGCAGATGTCCCTTTGCATATCAGTATGAAGTAAAAATTGCTAGTTCAATCCATTATGAAAGGAAACCACTGCTGGTATTTTTCTGAATGGTTTTTCTATTTTGCTACTGTACTTTGCATTATACTTGGTTCTCTTGGGAACTAATTTACTTATTATGGTATTCTGCTATTGTAAACTTTTGTAGACATTGTGGAAGATTTCCAGACATCTGAGAGCTTGAAAACTAATTAACACTTTGATTGCTTTATTCAGCCTGTTGTACCATGAAACTGCATTGATTCTAATATATTTACTGAACATAAGAACAAAAAAAAAGGAGATGTTCTGCTGAAGCAATGGGTTAAAGAATTGCACATATTGCCAGGACATGGCTTTGAATAGTTAGAAAACTCAGTGAGACATTTGTAATTCCCTTCTGTTTTTGTAAAATGGCCTGATAGGAGAATAATACTTTACAGTATTTATAACCTATCAACAGACACCATATTACTTAAAAGTTCCTTTTGAAAGATGTTTCTTTTTATTCATATAATAAGTGCCTTGGATTTGCAATGGATTTTTTTCCCTTTTATATTACTTAAGGAAGGAACATTCCCCATAAACAATCATACTGTATATCACAGTGCTGAAACTCGAGAGCCTTAGAGAGTGCAGTAATGGAAAATATGATTGCACCATGGTGAGGAAATGCTTTTGTCAATACATGTTCTTAGCCTGGACTAGTTTCTTGCTAAAGAAACCTTTCACATTTCTCCCACTTTTGCCTTTTATCTCTTCAATGGCACAGAGGAGCTACTGCATGCTGACTTCTTCCTGAACTTTATACAAGTTCTTGCTTTTATGCCTATTTCCTTAGATCAATAAGAAGTTCTGAGTGCTGCAAACCTTCAGTTTGCAATCAGTAAGGTGTGAAACAAAGATTCTTTAATTTTCTGGTGGCTGTTCTGATCTGACAGAAGTCTGTGGGGCTGAGGATGAAGTCTCAGCTTATTCATATGAGTAAATGATGATCACTGTGCTGCATCCACACAAATTCTCCAGCTTCACTGTAGCCAGACCGCCTGATAAAAACACAAACTGTTCCCTCCCTTCATCTGGGGAGGGAATGTCATGCTGACTGAGGATCCTCCTAGAGCTCCTGTTCACATTACTCACCTCTTTCCTCCTGTCATTGTCTTTCTGTAGCAGCCATTTAATAGAAGCCTGAGGAGATTTAGGTGTGCATTCCAGAAAGGTGGTGTTGTTTTTTACTCCATACTGAACTATTTCTGCAGCGTTTCTGTATGCTAGAAAGAAAGAAGAAAGAAAAAGAAAATAGGTCAGGATACTGTGAATGGTGATTTGATTAAGAAAACATGTAACTCTTTGCAATATAGATTAAATGAAGTATGCCTGATTCTGATATTGGCCAAAATTAAATAGTTTTTAGGAAAATTTTTCAAATAAATGAAATGGAATGTGAAGAAGCACATTCAGTTTCAAATACCAATGTTTTCAGAGTGACATGGTCTGTTCTGAGAAATTAGGACACCTATAGGCTGATAAACTTTCCTGATGGGATAACTGAGCTCAGGGATATTTTTCTGTGAAATTATCTCATTCTCTACTACTCCAAAAGAGAATGAAGCATTTAACATATTTCTTCACACTTCACCATTTATGATTTGGGAGAATATGGTTGTATGGGCAAAATAAAGCATCATGCCCTAAAGAAGGCTCCAGCTACTCCAGCTGCATGCAGCATCCTAGGGAGAAGAGAGAGGGTAGGCTGGGCTCCCACTCCTCTGCTTTTCTTCCAACACAAGGAAGGGACTTGGCTCTCAACCTGAAATGTGATGAATATGTAGACAGGCCGGCAACAGAAAGAAAGACAGATTTATAGCACTCCAGCAACACCTGGGCAAGTGCTGAGCATATGTCATCACTTGGACTTCTTGTGTCCCTTTATAGTCTCCATAGATGAATAATTGGCAGTCACCAGTAGGAACTTCTGGATGCTTATTGCTTGGTCCAAATCGTAATATTTGTCCTCAAAACAAAGCACCTCCAGATTGCAAAGCTTGTCTCATATATGAAATAATTTTTTTTTGAGAAAGGAGCAATGGAAATTATTGAAATAATATGAGAACTGCAAATACCTAGAGGTCTGAATGTCTAAAATCTGATTCTGTTCTTGCACAGTCCTAAGACTGGCTTTTCTCAGACTCTACTTAATCTCCCATTCTTTTCAGTTTCTTTCATCAACTGATATGTGAAATTGAAATCCATTCTTCTGAAGGAAGGAGACTTTGCCTGGTTCTAGTCCTTCAGCACATTTAGGAAGCTGTACTGAAACTCTAACTTTTAGGAGAATAATATGGAAATATTTCACATGCAAAATGCATTTCTGTAATGGCTATAAGGGCTAACACAAACATAACAATATTAAACAGACGTGAAATGGAAACATATATATAAGATTGCTTAGTTCTTCATGATTTATTTAAAAATAACAACGTGCCAAAAATGTTAAGTTTATATGTGCTTAGAGGTCTACCGTGTTTAAAGACTTGGATTCAGCATGATGGTTCTCTATGAGCTTGGAAGTTTCCTTGGCTTTGCTTGGCTCTCTGCTCTTTTGTCCTTTAGGTAGATTTCATTTTTTTTCCCCAAACACAGTCATTTTGCTATAAATGGCTGTAATTATATTTTGCAAGTGTCTAAATTTCTCTATCTTTTCATCTTTTTTTTTCCAGGGAAACAACTGCCATCTACCTACGCTATATCCCACTGCCACCGAAACTTCCTTTACAAAGATGCTAAAATACATAAACCTATAAATACATCCACATTACAAAAGTGGCTGGAAAACAAGAAACTTGTTTCACAAGACTGTCAAGGTTGAAACAATTATCCCCCCTCAGGCCAGAATGCAGACAGTTGACATTCTCACATTTTCCACATGGAAGGAGGAGACACCCACCCTTGGGACAGACACTGGGGTGGGAGGTCTCAGCACATGCCTGCAGGGGAAGACAGGAAGCTCAAGTTGCTTCAACAGAGATCTCTCAGAGCTCAGGTGTATTCTCTAACACTGGGGTCATCTCTTGGAGTTACCTGCTCAAGTTCTTCAGCTTCATATAAATTACCTAATACTGACTCATTTAAGCAGAAGAATCTACACCCAACTGACTGCTGTGGTGTTTTCTGATCCTGGAGATCCTCACAACAACCAGTGGAGACTATTTCAGTAGAATTATTATTAACAGAACCTTTCACATGTAACTCTTTGTTCTTTGATTAGAAAAAAATCAATAAAAACATTTATAATCAGCTCTATTACTTGGTCACCTGGTGGTACAGATGAGAACATACTTCAAAATTCAGGCTCATAATAGAGGTGAAAGGAGCATAATTCTCTGTGTGCCCTTGGTCTGATGGCATACATTGCCACTGCCTAGCTCAGACATGCATGGGGTTAAAGAGGATTGAGATGCCTTTATGTATGTGTTTACTCCTATGATTTTGGGCATATTTGACTAGTGTCCATCAAACTAGAGAAAGTGCTGGCTGGGAGGGCAAAGCCTTGGCTCCCCTGGCCATCCTCACCACTCCAGCCTGACTAAACAGTTGGAAATAAGAGACTCCATAAAGAAATTTGGAATAGTTTTTTTTCCCCCATGTGAAGGGAGAAGGGAATAATGATAAATCAAAAGCTAGGCTGGTCTAGATCCTGCTGTTTGCTCAAAGGTGTACTCCAAAAGTCAGTATGGGATCAAATATTCAGAAAAATTTGGACGTCCAAAGCTTAAGTGAATGAAAATGCATTAATAAAGACTGAAGGGAAACCAAGGTAGAAAAGTCCTCAAATTAACTTTACCTTTTTCTAGTCAACAGTGTCAGCTTCTCAATTCAAGTATGCTGAACTATGTGCTTCACGGCTCAACATTTTATCATATATGTGCAAGTTTCATATAATTGCAAGGAAACATGCTTTAGCATCCAAAATCAAAACAAAACTCAGACTTGGAAAATAATTATGCTTTACCAGTAAACCATACTGATAATGTCAGTTATAATGAATCATATAAAGGAAAACCATGTGTTCTTTATATAGCATGAGGATCTCTAAATTACAGTACCTTTCAGGTTGAAACCTCGGCACTGAGTCAGAGGGTTTCCATGTCTCACGTCTTGTCTACGGCTCCTCCTGCAACATTTTATAAAAACAAAATATTATTCCAAGATAGCTACACTGAAAATAAGCACTTTTTATTTGTGGATTTGTTGTGTTTTGGCTTTTTTTACTAGATCAAATGTTAGAGATAGTTCATGACCTACTGTGAGTGTGCTTTACTCTAGGCAGGCTTGTTGGTGTGAAGATACTGTTTAGGTGAAGCAGCATCTGTCGAAGCTTATAAAACAGGCGCAGTTTTTGTAGGTAAAGCAGTTGTGCAGTGGAGGTTTAGGGATGGAAGGATCAGAGGTGATAAATGAAAGAGACCTCTGTTCACTCACCCAGCATTCAAAGCCAGAACCCCCAGCTGGAACTCTTCATAAAGGCAAGCAGCTAACAATGAGATGCATAAGATTCATACTGCTCGTATCTGACACACCAGCACAAAATTACGGTAAAGGGCATGTTCCCACCTTGATTTTATCAAGCACTTTAGTTTTGGTGCCTGTAGCCACGTTTGTAGCAGCGTGACTAAGTATTCATACAGAATGGTGGAGAGCTAAAATTCTATTCTGTCTTCTACTTGAAGGGATGTGACTATTTCCAAAATATAATAAAATTCACCAAGTATCAGGATACTTCTAAACAGGGAATTTATTATATAATCTGGATGACAGATGTAAAATCACGATTCTCTAGCAAACTGTCTGGGGAGCTTACGGGGAATTTTAGTCCTCCTCAGCTAGCAAGTCAAAGCATGTAGAATTCAGTGCATGAAAAGCTGGTGCACAATTTTTTGAAATTATTAATATACATTATTTTCATTGCTAAATTTTGTGTAAGGTAGTCCAGTATTTACCAAGTTCAAGAAAAAAATATATCAGTGGTAGATTGTTGCAAATGTACACTGTTGGGATACTAAACAGCTGAATTCTGAACCATGCACTAAGGACTTGAGGATCAGAAACTATAAAAAGCCCCTGGAGCTCCAGTACTACTGAGGGAAGGGTGACACATCTATGGCCACATTATACCAGGTAGTGCACAAACACAGAGAGAGTGCTCATAATCCCCTGTCACCCGATCCCCCACTGCATCGTTTGAAAAGGAAATATTTGAACAGTGATGTTTCAAAGGAGTAATTACTGAAATTCCAAGTATAGTTTTTATGTTTAAAAAATATTTCATTTTATGCCTTGGGGTCTTAACCCTTGTGAACTATTTACATGAGTCAAGGGAGGCCATGAAGAATTTCTGAGTGAATGTCAGGGTTCTTGTGCTACCATGAGCTGCTCCACACTGTCAGAGATGGCACGTTGCTTGCATTAAGCAGTTCTAAGAATGGGAACTTAACACTTAGATATTAATTTTTTAAAAAAAGTGGTAGCTAGAAAATAAAGGTAATACCATAAGGTGTTTTGGGGTAAATTGATGTTGCATGAGGAACTGCAGTAATTCACAGGAGACAGAAGTGTCAAAAGAAGCAAATAAGCAAATGCATACAGCAGAAACTACTGTCTAGACAATGGGATTTGGCTCTAGTTACCAATGTTTTCTCCTTCATAATTTGCCTTGTTAGATAAAGAGACAACTCATTTCCTTCACATATGAAAATCAGACTTTTTTCCATACAGTTAGAGGTGTTTATTTTGGTTTGACATAAGGAGCAAATTGCAAACAAAATATCAGCATGAAAGCAACTCCAGTGGAAATGACCCTGGGTGGGTGTATATAATGGGGATGGCAAACTGGAAACTGCACAGGCTGGGTGTACCTGACTGCTCCTTGTACCTACTGGCAGCTGTACCCAACTCCTACAGTACCTTTTGTTACTGTAGGAGTTAGGTGGCCTGAGACTTGGGGATTTTTCTTTTCTTTCTTCCCCCATATTGTGACCTTTGTTCCATGGAAGACAACAATGAGTTTGCAGACTGGTGGCTGAATATTCTCAATGAAAGCAGCTAACAGCCCCATGTACTCTACTAATTGCTACGTGGCCAGTTTAGGCTTTACCTTGTAATCTCAGGTAAGGAATGAGTCAAGAAAACTTTGCAATAACCAAAAAAATTGTCCAGGGGATGATATCATTATCAGCAGATCCAAGCTTTGCCTCTTTCTGTCAACTGTCTCCCTCTATGAGAGAATAGGAATAAAACCCAGTGACTGTATGTGGCCCTCGGCACGTGCAGCTCAGGTGCAGACACTGAGCACACTCACAGGTTCAGATTGGATATCAAGAAAAGTTCTTCATCCAGAAGGTGGCTGGGCACTGGAACAGGCTCCCCAGGGAAGTGGTCACAGCACCAAGCCTTGAAGAAGTGTTTGGGTAATGTTCCCGGGCACATGGTGTGATTTCTGGAGTGTCCCGTGCAAGGCCAGGAGTTGCACTCAATGGTCCTGATGGTCCTTTCCATCTCAGCATATTTCATGATTTTATGATTCTAGAATATGCAATCTAAACCTCTTCTGGCACAACTTGAGGATGTTTCCTCTTGTCCTTTTGCTTCTCACCTGGGAGAAGAGTCCAACCCCTGCTGGCTACAACCTCCTTCCACGTAGTTGTAGAGAGCATTCATCTGAAAGATTTGTCCCCTCTGCAGTAACACTTCATTGCGTATTCTGTAGCTTTGTTTGCATATGAAGTGAAATCTTATTAAGACAAGAGCTCACTACAGCCTTCTGCTATTAAATATTTCCCCTGGGAGGAGGAAAGAGACTTCTGTTTTGCATAAGATTATGAGATGGACTATTAGTTCTGTTGCAAATTAAACAGAAATTGCTTTCCCTGTCTGCTTTAATAAACCTCATGTCAAAAAGCTCAAATCCACAGGCATTACATGGAAATCACATTTGCCTAAAATTTTCCTGAAAATAATTCTTCTCACTTAGGAGCAAATGAAGAACAAAAAAAATATAAATGAGTTTATTCCTCAGACAGCCTGAGAGATCTTTTGCTGTATTTAGGGCTATCATAATTACATCCATAGTAAGTAATTGAATTTAAATGAAGAGAACAAATGTCTCACTGATTTTGTGTGCCTGAGACAGAAAGATTAATATTTATGATTAAGAACCATTTTTTTCTTTTTATTTTTTTTTTTTTTCCATCCATTACTTTAAATACGAAAAGCCAAGCTCTTTACCATATACTCCTGCAGCATACAGTCCTAGGTGATGAATAACTCCAAGCACAACAGCTGTGAGGGTATTGTTTGTACATGCTCATGAAAGGAATGCCATCCCACTTCTCCATCACACCACAACCCTCAGAATGAAAGCCATCTTCCCTCGCAAACTTCACTGGGCTGCTTAATACTGCTTACCTTTTTCCTGTGGGATAAAACCTGGAGCAGGAGTTGCCATCCCAGGCGCAGTACGGATCTCGGGCGAGGCAGCAGTCAGCACAGGCGGTCCCGTAGATGTGGCAGCGATGCAAGGAGACCTGGGTGACCCCTTCATCTGAGCTCACATACAACTGTTGCTGCAGGAGGAAATGGGAAGATTTAGTTCAGATGTGGAGGAGTTTCACCCAAGACCTGGCTAACACACCCAAAAAAGCCTTTCAATTAATTCTGGAATTAACTCAAGGCCAAGAGTGGAGCCAAAATACATATAAAGTCAAGATCAACAGAAATCTCCCAGGTGAACAAGCCTGTGTTATTTCCACCTTCCTGCTAGAAAACACCTAGAAACACTGGGGAATGTTAATGGTTTTTTAGACATTGAGTGTCATTGTTCTGTTCTGGGGCAGACAGGCTGACTCAATATTGCTCAGATTTGAGAACTTGGTTCTTATTCAGTAAGGATTATTGGCTCAAGCCTTTGAACTAAGTATTTTCTCTGCACACAGTCACTTTAATAAATATTATGCAGAGTTCCTAGTTGGATCCTCCAGTGTGTAGATTTCTAAGATGTAAAACGTAGAGATTATGCTGAGGCTTATGGCCAGATTCTGATAGCCTTATATACCTGGAAAAATAAGCCAAGAGAACTTTCACAATAAATCAGAGCTTTTGCAAGAGAAGTTCACAGAGTGTAGATCATTATGAAAACCTGGGCCAAAATGACTGTTTTACTCAAAAAACAATTAATCATTCTAAAAAATGCAAATTAATATTGAACAAAAACCCTTTGAAATTCCTTTGATCTTCTTGTCATAAAAATGAAAAAGCATACTGAAATCAACTGACTGAATAATATTTACTTAGTAGTAGCTTTGTAAAATATTGAGCAGCATCTTGCTTGCAAAACCCTAGAATACACATTTTTATCTTTTGTGTTAAGCATTTCAGCAGAAATCCTCTCAGCTGTTTTCATCATTCTTATTGCCATTGTTTATTACTACTAAACAAACATGCACAATTGCACCACGGATCCAACAGCCCCAACACTGCCTTTTTACACTGATCAGACAGACTTCCAAGGAAAAACTTCTATTTGGGACTTTAGAGAAAAAACCAGGAAGGCTGAATTTCCTCTCTTAGTATTTTTTTTTTTGATTCCTTAATTGTAAATCAGAACAAGAAACCCGACACTTTCAGTTAATTAGAAATGATACATAATTAATAGAAATGGCTTTATTTTAGTGCAAGGGAATATAAACAGCTCCTGCAAACATCAGTCATGTTTTCTGTACTCAATATGGAAAATTTGCCTATATTGAGTGTGCTCCACAAGAACTTATATTCTAACATCTAAGTCCATTTGTTTCTCAGTTAATCAGCACTAAGCAGGCATTCCACTTTGCCTTACCTTTTTAGATGAAATCTTCATTGTTGTTATAGGAGAATTACTCTGAAAGACAGAGATACAAATCATTGTCAAGAACTCTGTCCCAAAATTAACATTTAAAAGTCACTAAAACCTAAGTGATATCTAAGAAAACGATACATTTTTATATCCTGGAAAGAGAGCACTCACTCCTAGTAAGTATTGCTATTTTCAGAACTAAACAAATGACATATAAACAATGAATGTCTCACAAAATATATTGCTGAAACTCAACCACATTATTATTACATGTATCTAAAAGGTTTTTGTACATTTATAATTAACCTGCATCTGTGCCATCTCAGAAACAGAAGAGCCATTACTTTAACTTTGTAATAGGAAACATTTCTTCTTTAATGATGATGATAAGGAAAAATCATAAAATAGCTCATGAATATTTACTGCATGATCCAGATAAGAATACAAAATCCTTCTCTTACAAATTATCTACAGTGTATACAGTTTGGTTACCATGCAGCATATATATTCAGATTGTCAGTGACTAGATTCTTTTAAAATGGCACGAGTGTTCTTGAATGTTTCTTTCCCAGAGACAGTACTGTATACTACTGTGTGTCATCATAGCAGTCTACTAATGTCTGTGTCCAAATCAAATATTAAAGAACTGGAAAAGGAATTGTTGCTTTCCTTGCCTTAAGTCATTATGTTCATCCAAACAAGTGATAAAATCTATGGTAATAAAAATGTTCAGCATTTTTTTACGGTTCAGCATTTGCTCAGTCACAAAGGAAAGCCGTAACAGTGGGCTAGGATTAATTGCAGATGACCACAACACAGCAGGGAGGTCAGGACCAGAAAATCTGGCTGCGAATCATGTGAATTGGGGTCTGGAGAAGTTTAGAGCTGCTTCATGAACTGTTTGGAGTCTGCAGGTCAAATGCAACATTGCATCTGATGCCACATTCTCCTTTCCTTGTTTACTCTGGAAGAGGATCTCTTTGCTACCCTTGATAGTAACTAGCACAGGGCCCCTGATTTCATCCCTGCTCTCTTGGAGAGACTCATCTAAACACCATGATGCCACACAGATTGCAACAGCAGAAGTTATGATATCATGGTTTTTAGGGTTCAGGATAAAAGGTAGAGGCCCAGAAACTAGGTTTGGGCTGAGAATGCCTTTAAGCTCACCTGTCTTCGTGCTGTATTAATTTATGTTTCAGTAAATGGAATCTGCACTATCTTGGTGAAGAGTGTGTTTTAAGTAATATCACTCACATATATCTTTTTTAGCAGGAAGTCTTCAACCAAAGCCTAGGAAGACTAGCTATGCCTTTATGAGTGTTCCTTTTCTTAAGGAAACCATTAATGCTGCCTCAATAAATAAGCTTAAACTTTCCTTTTTGTATTCTGTCAATGAAATAGAGAAAAGGCCACGACAAAATCCTTAACTAAGTTTATAGACACATAATACCACTTGCCCTGAGACTACTGTTTAATGAATAGCCCATCCAAATATTTGAGAGGGATTTTTCAACATGAGGGTGAACATTCTCTTTAGGTTATTACAACTATTACATGCCAGAGTGATTGGCAGAGGCTATTCCTTTATCTCCCTGTAATTTTTGTGTTTCTTTTCAGCTTACGTTCTTTTAAACTTGTAACTTTCTTGACTCCAGAGGCATGTGACTTTGAAGAACAGGAGTTAAGCAAAAACAACACTAATTTGATTTCATTTTGCAACTGAGAACTAGGAAGATCTTCAGATAATCAAAGTACAGAAATCCGAAATTCCAACCATACACAGCAACAGCCTCTATAGTGATGCCAATGATAGAAGTCTCCTTCTGGAAGTCACTATAACATGACCTCCTAAAAAATTGATTATCAAAATTCTTCTACCCAGTATATCAACATAAAAAATAGGCAATTGAAATACAGGAGAAGAAAAGGGCTTCAGCTAGCTCTAGCCTTCATTACAGGCAACATTTTGTAATCTTTATGTGATTATCAAACTGACAGCGTGCACATTTACTTGATCTATTACCAAATCACAGTTGCCCCTGCCAAAGTCTGTTAGAACAAAGTGTTTGTGTGAACATACACACTGAAAAAACAAAAGAAGGAGAAAGCCAAACCTGAAAAACCTCCATCTCTTCCAAAATGAGTTCTCCACTTGCAGAGAAGTTGGTGGGCAGGACAACAACTTTTTGTACAGTTCCTTGATCTGCAATAGGTGAGAACAAGTGAGATCATGTAACACAGAGAGGGAGAAAAAAAAGCATATTTACCTTCATTAATTATAAAAGGAAACCATTGAAGCAAGCACTATGACACTGAGAAAGGTAAGAAATATTCAGGAATCTCTACAGTTTGGAGTCAGTAAGAATGATGAGATGATTCCTTATACAGGAATACTATCACAGTATTATTCTCCCATATGAACATAAGTCATGATAAGGTTGGAGTTATTACCATCACTGTTATCATTCTATACAAAAACATCAACCAAAATCAGTATACTCTGTTGCTGCACAGACACACAGAGGCAGAATTTATCCTAATGATCTTAAAGCAAAACACAATATAAACAGGTAAAAGGGAGCTACTACAGGATGTGATATATTCATATTTGATAATAAAATGCTAGGATAACTGATGACATGAAAGGCAAACCTTCCAAAGAATAACTCACTCTAGATGTGAACACACTAAGATGAAAGCTTTTTTTAATGAAATTAAAACAACAATAAAGTACATTATATATTGGTAGGAGTTAATAATTTGCTCTGTAAGATACAAAGAAAAAGCAAGGTGAAGATATTTTAGTTATTGTATCATGGTTCCCCTCTCAAAATACAGTTCCAAGCCTCACAAATCCACTCAGAACAAAGAAGTAAGGAGAAATATGTGGCAATGACAGTGTTTTTGCAGGGTAGACGTGATGAGTGAGACCAAAAGGGAATTTGTGATTAGTTTTCCAAATTTCTTATGTGGAAAGAATACGTGTGATGAAGGGGTCCATCTGTGAAGGTTCTTACAGGCTGAGACAGCCACTGAGGTATTTCTGATGTGGTGGAAAAGGCAGACTGTGGGATAATCACAAGAACGAGCATTTTAATGAGCACATAGAATTCCTCTTA
>VYZP01055519.1:0-82935 GCA_013400635.1 Hypocryptadius cinnamomeus
TTTCACATGAGGTTCCTTTAAAGTGTGAATACCTTTCCACTGAAGGTAGAACCTCTTTTGGTACTTTGACATTACTTCATCAAACTGGAGTAAAGAATAATGCATTTCCTCTATTTTCCTCATTCTCTGGTTTTTGCTTTGAAACTTCTAATGAAAGAAAACCTACATACATACGTATTTTTTTCCTTGTTAGCTGCTGTTGTGGTATGTGCATGGATTTGTTTTGTTCTAAAGTAAAAATCATAGCTAAGATGGGATTTTTTACTGACATAATTACGAAAGATTTGAGGTAGGATAGTGTCTTCTGTTGTTTCTCCCCTCCTAGTGTTTNAGGACAGTGTCTTCTGTTGTTTCTCCCCTCCTAGTGTTTATAAGCATGTATTTTGAGAAGTTTGGAATTCTGCCCTTTTTCTGGTCTGTTAGCATTGAATGGACACCAGAAGTGAAGAAGTACAATAAGAAGCTCTCCATTTTGTCTAATTTAATCTGTATTACAGGTTACAGAGAAAAAATAGGAAAATCATATTTTAGGAAATACGAGAAACATGCATATTTTTTTGCTCTACTTGTGCTTCCTGGATCTGGGGTAGACTATTTTTTTTGCATCAACCTTGCTACACTTTCTGTGAGGTGTAGTTGAAAGGAGCAATATAAGGTAGCAGGTATGAGGCAAAACAGATGTTACAGAACTGTTTCATGGACTTGATATGTGTATTAAAATAGGTCACCAACAGCATTGCTTGTAGGACAATAAACATTGCAGACAGTGTGTATCTGTGTATCTTGCTTTAAGTCTCTTTAACACAAAAAGAATTCTATGAATATCTAGTAATTATTTGTTACACTGTGTTAAACATGGGCAGGAACCTGCAAATGCCCTCTGATGAGAAGAAAAATAGTTTTTGTAATTTTGGAGTATGTTTCTCCTTGTGGTTTTGTCTTTGTTAATGCTTAACACTTCACTATTTTTGACTTGGAGGTTCCTAGCAGTAGTAGAGGTTATCTGCTAGGGTAGGAAACTCATTAGAAAAATATTATTGCAGTTAAGTAGTTTCCCTTAATAAAATATAGGGGGAAGAAACACTTGTGCAGCTACAAAAATAGGGTGGAAGGGTATGTGATCCTCTGTATTACCAAGCACTGGGGAAGTGTGATCCTGTTGAGCTTTTGGTGACTACTGAAATGTGCGTGTCAAACAACAGCTGAGCTCTCAATACTCTTGATAAATCACATCTGACAAATGTGCCAGTGTAATATAAAATACTGCAAGTGTGTGAAAGGGCAGTTGAATTCAGGCAAGGCCTAAAGGTTAGCCAAAAATTACTTATTTTGGATTAGATAGCCTAGGAGATACAGGCAGAATTAGAGAAAAGAAAAATTTACAGACCAAAAAGTATGAATTAGAATGCTAAACTGACATTTTCCCCAGCATATAGGGTATATAGGTTATTTGTGGTGGTAATTTGCCTTTTTTTTTTGTCTTGGATTGGATGTTGTGTGGTCTGTACTAATATCTTTAGGTGCTGTTGTAAAAGGGAACGGTCAATAGACATAAGGCTTTTAAGACATGAAAAAATTACTAAAGGGAATGAGTGTGCTATAATTGCAAGTTTGTTCTTTCCCTTCCTCTTACTACTTCTTTGTGATTGCATTGCTGGCTATTGGCTGTATTCAGGGGTGCATTATTTAATGTATTCCTGAACATTTACCATGGTAAAGTTTGCAAGATCCCATACTGCTAAATAGTTCCATCTTCTCATGTTTGCTCTCTTGCTTTATTATTGATGTTCAATAACTTTTAAAATGCACAGTAGTCTCAAAAATCATTTTCATCTGTTCTTTAATACATATATCTTTTTCAGAATCAAGATTGGAAGGCTGGCTATCAATGCCTGTTAGAAATAACACTAAAAAATTTGGATGGGTTAAAAAGGTAAGAAAACCAGATTTTTGATTTTGTTTCATGTGTAGATTCAACTTTGAAATTACTGTAGGTTTTCAACACTTCCGTTTTTCTTTTATATATGTTCTCTCATTACTTAAATGTATAAAATGTGTTAACTGGTATAGCTACATCTGAAAGGAGCAGCTTACGACCATTGCAACAGTTTAAGACACCTCTTTGTATAGCCAGAGGTGAGAACAGTCATTCATGATCTTCAAATGTTTATACATGCCATAAGCATTCCCAGCAGCATTACACAGCTGGAATTAGGCAGAGTCTGGAAACAGGTGCTCTTGACAATTTCTTTTTTTAGGAGATAAGACTAAAACCTACTTCTCCTGTCTTGTGCAGCCTTCATTTGTTTACTGCTTCTCAGTAACCTCTTTGATGAGTCTTTGTCAAAAATGTAACATAAACATTTTCATACAAATTTCCTTACTGCTGCCATACAGTTAATTATAGGCAAAATTCTGGAAGTAGGACATCTTTTAGGTAATTAGCTTTTTAGTGAACATTGCTAGCTATTCTGGTAAGTATAATAGTGACCTTTTTAAATATGATCCCTATTAGTTGTCACCTGCACACATGAAATAGGCAGAGGATGACAGTTACTCTCTACCAGTCCAAGTGAAAATTAAATCAATGAAATAGGAAAAGCTTATATTCTACTCTCTTCCTGACTTTCATTTTTGTTTCTTCATAGATACTTAAATATGCTTAAAAATTAGCTAATCTGATAATATAACTTGATTTATCGGGTAATCAGAATTTTGTTTGTTATGCAATGAATTCCTTGGCATGGACTTAGTATACAGTACTACCATTGTCCACTTAGGTACCATTTAATCATATTGTAGAAAAATACTGCTACAACAGATAATTGCTGTGACATATTTGACATCTGTGATGAGCTGAATTAAAACATGTTTTAACCTTTTGTCTCCTAACAGTATGTAATTGTAAGCAGCAAGAAGATCCTGTTCTATGACAGCGAACAAGATAAAGAACAATCTAATCCCCATATGGTATTGGATATAGAGTAAGTATTGCCACGTGTGTTTCCTTCTTCTGATTTATAGGTGAACTCTGTTGGAAAGACCTGTGACCAAAGGGCTTTTTGAGGTCCAGTCTGGGAGCACAACATCACATGGGACATGACTTTTTTAATCTGAACTCTAGAGCTGGACCCACTGTGGTGCAGAGTGGGGTTTGCTGTAGGCACTGGTGCAGGAGGAGCAGTGTGGTGCTCAGGCTGATCCAGAGAGCTGCACTGAGCCCTGGTGTAACTGAAATGCCCCCACTAGCTCAGCTAGACCTTCCTCACACACACTTCGGAGCAAAATGTAATGAAAACTGTAGCACAGAGGATATAATTTTCATTGTTCATATATTTTCTCTTAAAACATGGCCTTACAGGTGGGTTATATAATTTATTTATTTTCTTAATAAATGCAGGATGTGGCTATTCAGAGCATGGGGAGAGGACTGTGTTAGAAAGGTGCCAGCAGCCATTACAGTCACGTGATGATGGTTTCTCAGTGCTTCCACAAATATAGCTGGATGCTTGTGACTTCTTTTTATTTAGGGTTTTTGTGAGTTCACGTGCAGGGTTGAAAGACAAGGCTTTACCAAGTGATTAGAAATCTGTACAAATTTGACTCATCTTCAATGGTTCTAAGCCTTAATATGGTATATTGTATCCTAACTTAATCTGTCACATTTTTCATTGTGGTAACATTAATTTTTGTCCTTATTGAAACAATTTCCTATAGCAAACTCTTCCATGTCCGACCAGTCACTCAGACTGACGTGTACAGAGCAGATTCCAAGGAAATTCCTAGGATATTCCAGGTATTCACTAATATATTAATGTTTCTAGTGTAACAGACATTGTCAAAAATATTGTCTAATGAAATATTTGCTAAAAAATCATTGTGAAATCGTTCCTAATGTACTTCTTCAATCTTTGTATTTAGATAATGACTCTGAATTTATTTTGCCAACTAGGAGTATGAGTATTGAGATCATTTTGCTTTCATTCTAGATCCTATATGCTAATGAAGGAGAGAGCAAAAAGGAACAGGAATTTCCTGTGGAGCCCATGGGAGAGAAGTCAAATTACATTTGTCACAAAGGACATGAGTTTATACCTACTCTTTACCACTTCCCAACCAATTGTGAAGCTTGCATGAAGCCCCTGTGGCACATGTTTAAACCTCCTCCTGCTCTGGAATGTCGCCGCTGCCATATCAAATGTCACAAAGATCACATGGATAAAAAGGAAGAGATTATAGCGCCTTGCAAAGGTAAATAGCAAGTATTTGAATTTGCAGATAGTGCTGGAGTCACAAGGCATTCTGATAGATCAGAGGATTCTAGTAATGGTCTGACACCAGCTGAACATAAAGGTTGGTGTGTCTTTGTTAGTACGTGGCCATCAGCCCCTTTCTGAGGGTGTCTCCGTGAGGGTCACTCTGCTTTGAGTTCATGGCACGTGGCTGTGGTGTGCATGTACCTGTTGTGTTGTCATCCTCGTGCAGCAGAGCGTGGTGCTTGTAAGGTGCTCACACTGTGTGTTGTGCTCTGCTGTGGAAAACAACAGCACTATGGAAGGGGTTACATCTGGTGAAGGTTGCTCCTTGTGACTCAACATTATATCATATCCTAGTCTCAGTCACACCTCTTTGTGTTACCTGTGTTTTCTTCCACTTGAATGTGTATCTTCCGCAGTACTAAGTTGTTACTCTCAAAATATAAGGAGGAGGCACTGTCAGCAGCCAGGAAACCTACTGGCTTATTTTACTTTTGACGTCTCTTCTGATTTCTCTGCTTCGAGTATGAGAGTATGCTTATCTGACAGCTAATTTTTGATGTGGGGCCACGTTTAGAATAATAACAATACTCATTTTTATTTTTAAAATCTTATTACAGTGTACTATGATATTTCTACGGCGAAGAATCTACTACTGTTAGCTAATTCTACAGAAGAACAGCAAAAATGGGTGAGCCGACTGGTGAAAAAAATACCCAAGAAGCCTCCAGCACCAGACCCCTTTGCTCGATCTTCTCCCAGAACTTCCATGAAGGTACAGCCAAACCAGTCCATCAGACGACCAAGTCGACAGCTTCCTCCAAACAAACCAAGGTGACACAAGAGCTGCTATTTAATTTATTGTTCTGAATGTTTTACTACAATTGGTTTCAGTTCCTTATTCAGGGTAGAAGGGCTCATGCTAATGTCTCATGATTCCTAAAAGAATAGTCTTAGCAGATTCTTCTGACTGGGTAAAAATTGTCCATACGAAAATCGTTTACTGCTGGATCACTTCTCAGGAGCAGAATCCAATGTGCTGTGCTGTGGAAGTTGATAGCATTCTGCAGGTAGCATTTATATGATTGTGAAGGGCAGTTTCTGGGTTTTTTCCAGTTTGCTTTTTTCATCACCTGCAGTACTAGTTTATATTTGTTTCTGTCAGTTCCCAGTGCTGGCAGCCTGTGAAAAGGTTGTTATCACTTATTTTGTTCATCGCAGTGTTCCAGTTTAGCAAAGGCTTCACATTTTTCCCCAGAAAGGTAATTGGGCAGTGCCTAGACAGGATTGCTGTCCTTTTTTCTGTGACCAGCCTGGCACCAGCATCTCAGGTGGCTGGGTGAGACCTGGGCTGGGTGAGTGGCCAGTTACAATGGAGAATGCAGGGAAGCACACTCTTGCTGTGATGCTGCAATTACCACAAAACATCCTTATGCTATGAAGCATAAGGATCTTAAACAGATACTGGTATTTTAATGGGTGGAAATGGATAGTGGAAGGACAGAGTAATTTAATTTCACTTCCCTCCCAACCTTCATACAGTCTAATTTTTAGTGATTTAATTTACATATTTTAAAGAGAATCAGACCTCATAATTTGGATTTAAAATTAATAGATTTATTATTCTCATGAAGGAAAAAAGCTTTTAAATCACATTTTAGGGACCAATTATTGAAGAGTTTCTTTATGCAAAAATAATAAAAATATCAGTGATAGGACTGAAAGCATGAATCAAGAAAACATTCATGACAATTTGGGGGACAAATAGATCACTTCTGCATACTGTTTACAGTCTAACTTAGTGGTGTTACTCTGTTTCTTGCTGTTAACATATAAAGGTATATGATAAATTCTGATTTTTTTTCAATAGCTCTTCTTAGGTGTTCTGCATATAATTCTTTTCCTTCCAATACCCTTTTTTCAGTCTTGAACTTTGGTACAAAATGCTTTCATAGCATAGTATTTACCATTCTATACTAGTGGGAAAAGGAGGAGGATGAGTATATTTGTGTGTAAAGCATGTAATTCTTCAGTTTAAGTTTCCAAGTCAGCCTCACAAATGTGCCTAACGGATGAAAAGTGTAGTTCTGTGAGGTCATGTCACCTATTACCAGAATAATGCAGGTCTGTCAAACCAGTGGAAATTTGTATGGATTTAAACACCTTTAATTAGAAACCACATACTCATAAATAACTGTAATTGCTATGGCAAATTTATATCTCAGTGTTGCTTCTATGAGGCTTTTGTGCGAGGGCTTACCATATGAAATAATTAATTTTCCTTTATGAACTTTATGAAGAATGAAGATGTAGTTGCCAGTTCAATCTAGGGACTGAGCAGTGGGCTTTGGCAGCCAGGTAGGCTCTGGGGCTGCAGCAAGGGTAGCACAGCTTGATGGCTGAGGGAAGAGATGGTACCCCTCTGTTCACTCCATAGTCTGCAGCACAACGCTGCCTCCACCTCTGAGCCCCCAGATTCCAGCCAGACATCAACACACTGGGGAAGGACCAAGCAGAGGCCACCAGGATGGTCAGAGCAGATGCCTGAGGGAGCTGGGCTTGTTCAGCCTGGAGGATGGACATGTCCAGGGGCTCCCATGGCAGCCTGCCCTAGCCTCTGGGGAGGGTATCCAGGAGACAGAGCCAGGCTCATCAGTGCTGCATGGTGAGAAACAAGGGGCTCCCCTGAACAGGAGACACTCCAGCTGGATGGAAGGAAAAGCCAATGCAGAGAGGGAGGCCAATGAGGCTGGACAGGCTCCATCCCTGGAGGCCCTCAACACCTGACAGGACAAGGCCTTGAGCATCCTGGGCTGGCTTTGTATCTGACCCTGCTTTGAGCAGGAGGTTGGGCTAGAAACGTCCTGAGGTCCCTTCCAAGCTGCCTGGTCCTAAAAATGCTGTCCCTGCTAGGAATTTCACGCAATGATGGTTTCTTTAAGGTTTCCATGGCTGTTTTTCTTTGTGAGGATTTAAGAAAGGGCAAAGCAGTTTTTCATACAGACCATATAATTTCTGCTTAGCCATTTGGTTGGATCCTGCCAAATGGATAATTCCAAATTGAAAAAACCCAACTTTAATGTATTTTAATTCCTAATAAATTAAGTGTAATAGCCATAGTTCATGTCACAAATGAATATTGAGCCTTTTCAGGGCTATATCACATTTAAAGGTTTTAAATAGTTTAAAGCCTGAAAATTCAAATTCCCCTGAAACCCATTTTGTTTAAAACATGTGATTAATTTTATTAAACAATGTAACATGTTTATATTGATGCTCTCTTAGGGTAAGGTTTCCATGCCTGCATCCTATGCTTGGCATACAACCCTACTTAGGATCCTTCCAGCTCACTGGAGAGATGAGTAGGCTGTGTTTCATTTGATGTAGCTATAGCAGTTGAAAAGTTAGTACTTAAGATATTAGAACAGAAAGAGATGAGTGCTTCTAGACAATGATTCACCCTATCCCAAAATAAATGCCTCAGATAAGTAAAATGACTCATTTGCTGACAGGGTTTGCCTTGCTTGCCTTCTTTGTTCTATAGTGACCATACAAGGAGCACAGACAGGGAGGCCTAGACAACAAGTTGATATATCCTCTTTTTTGGCATTGCTTAACTTTAAATAATGAGCTACAGAATAGCTTCATAGTGTAATCACCCTGTATTTGGGATACAGTACAATCCTGCTATATTTGTTTGTACATTCACATGAAGTGCTGTCTTACTCAATGTTCTTTTCAGCACTCAATATCACTTGATTTTATTGGAAAATTTGTTAGGTTTGCATTATTGTCTGGAAGGGGATAGCAGGAGAGCATAAAACTGCCTCAGTCAGCAAAAACAGCAACAAAACAGAAAGCAGATAATTTTATAAAAGGTACATGTTGGTCTTTCCTACTGAAATTCTAGGGGAAAAAATCAATATGATTTTAAGAGTTCTGTATTGAATGATTTTTGAGATGAATTTGCAATGAATGTAATATTCTTAACTTACATGAACACTAACTGAATCTTTATACTCATGATAGGCAAAGGAACAAACCCACCTACCTTAAACAGTCTTTCAATTAAAAAGGTTTAGTGATAGCAAAAGGAATTCTCAAGTTTTTTATGGAAGTGTGACACTCATTAAACATCAAACCCTCCTGTTGCAGATTACTTGATCTGGCATTTAAGGACTGGGATTGGTCCTTTGATGATGTTGATGATATTGATGGTGATGATGATGATGATGATGACGATGTTTTTGATTTCTGAAGAAGTATAAGGGGTAAATCTAAATAGAGAGGAATGGATTTGTTTGCCTTTGAATACAGCATGCTATGTTGGATTTTGTTTCTCAAAGCAGAAAAAATACAAGATCTCATTTTATAACTTTAAATAGAAAAATGAGATTCTGTTCATCATATTGAACTTTTAGAGGAGTCATTTTCATTAAAACAAAGTTGTTGCCTTTGCCAGTGTTTTTATTTTTCTAATTTTAGATTTTTTTTTTTTTCAAAATTCATGTCTGCCTGCCTGAAAAAAACCCCAAAACTGCTGTTTTCAGGGTCGTTGCTCATCTCTAATGCTAATACTGCAAACCTCAGCATTGACTATTTGAAGGATAAAAGGGAGATGGTAGCAGTTGGATGTTTAGCTGAAATAGACTTGGTATTTACAAACACTTTTCACTTCTAAGCTTTGAATATAAACTGGTCTATGGCTAGCAGACATGAAATCACTGGAGTTTTGCATTTTGCTTTTCTACCTCTGTTCTGAAGTGAATTTGACTTGGCTTTCCTTTGCAGTGCTGTGCTTTCTGGGTACCTAACCACGCATTTGAAAACTGTGTAAACGACCGGGTTTGCAGCTTCCGTGGTGTGGTTTCCTTGACTGCGTTAGAAAGATCCCGCCGTTGCAGTGATTGATTTGTCCCATGGCTTAATTCTGGATGTACTGCAAATAGCTTTACCTTTTTTATAGACCTCAGGATCTGATTATTTCACACACTGATGCAGTCTTACATTTACACAGAAAAAAACCTTAATGTTAAATGCCTAAGAATTGTTTCAAACAGTATGTGAGATGTGTCTCAGCTGTATAACAGTGCCACTGGGGCTGCTCCTCTGCTGTGTGCTCAGGGAACTGAGGAACCAGCTTCTGCAGAACTTAACTGGCTTAGTGTTCACAGTAATGAGCACTATGTTAATTAAATATACTGCATCTTTGTGTATTAAAAGCTTACTGATCACTAATCCTTTAGAAGTAACTATTACATTGTGCCTATTGTACTTCACCCGTATGTATTGCAAGGGGGTTTAATTGATTTGGGATTACAGTGTGTAAGGATGTGCTGTACTGAAGTAATGTTGCTGTTGGATGCAGAGGAAAGGCACTTCTCACAAGTAAGATGATGAACCCATCTTAAAGGAAGACTTTGAAGAAGTATATTTTTGTCAGATTTACATTTGTTGCATTTACTGACCAAACTTCCTGCTTCTTTTTCAGCTAACTGCTTTCCGTGAATGCAGACACAGTCAAGGTGATAATTTTCTTCCCATTACAGCAAGACTGAAACATATCCCAAAATATATTAAAAATATATATTTTCCTGAGAGATTGTGCTATATATATCAGAGGTTTACATTTTTGCTGCAATATAAATTACTAATCTCTGAGGGTTTTCCTGTATTCTCCCAAGTGACTGATCAGTTGAGGAATGGTTGCTAAATAGTCAAAGGATATGTTAGGTAACCTTTTAAACTCTGTTCCACAAAAGCTTTCTTGGCAAGACACATACACTACATTTCATAAAAGGATCGAGAGGAATGAGTATTGAAATGGAAGAAACTGACTTTTCAGCTGTCGTAAAGATGCCACCAGCACGTCTGCACGTAGAAGCGGAGGAAGATCCACCATAGTGATATAGACTGCATCTGTGAGAAGTGACCATTAAACTGTGTAAATATATTGTACTGTAATACTGCAAGAGGGGTTTAAAAATCTTTCCACTTTATTTTTTTATGCTTATTAATCAGATACCGTTACTTATTGCAGTTGCAACTATGCACTTGTATAAAGCCATAATGTTGAAGTTTATATCATTCATACACATCTATCAGAAGCTGCATGTCAGTGTTCAGCAGCTAGTATAGGTTTGAAGTATATACTAGTTTCAGCTACATCATCATGGGCAGTCCCCTTGTACCTGTCTAATTGCCTTAATTTAAATTTTTTTCAAGTTTTTTTGCCCATCCTTCTATTTAAGGAATAAGAAAGTTTACCAGCTCTTAGGATGCAGTTTTGCTTTGTGGCAGAAAAAGTAGTGCACTATTTTTACAGCTATTAAGTATATCAGTGTCAACCTATTTTGAATGTATATCGACTGGTTTTAAGGGTGGAGAAGTGTTGGTTACAGAAACAACGTCTGAGAGCATGGGATTTACCAGACCATTTGCTTGTACATGTAACTGCTCGTCCAGCCCTTCTTACAAACCTCAATACTAGTTATTGACTTATATTAACCCTCATTAAGTGCTATGAAACTTCATTTTGCCTTGTTTTTGCATACTCTCCTAGATGTGGGGTTTTTTTATTTTTATTTCTGGAAAATAAAAGAATCTGTGACTATTTTTACATTTCACAACACAGTATCTGAGGACTGTCACAAACTTCAAGAAAAGTGAAACATACTGTAGATGTATTTTAAAGTTTTAATCTGGTTCTCTAGCACATAGCTGTAGGCATAGATAAATAATTCAGTAGTGTGTTTTGAGAACTGATAGCTGGGAAGAAAGGGCCTCAGAGGCACTTATTCTGACTTTTTTTTTTAACTTGGAGTTGTACAAAAAATATAATATATATGGGCTCATTCATGATGTGTTCATAATTATCCCAGAAAATGCATGTTTTATACAACTACAGTATGTGATGTTAAACATATTGACAGTAAAAAATGTAGTCTCCTATTTGGTCTCTTTATATATATATAAATATATATATATATTTAGAATATATATATATATAAAATATTGTGTGGGAGTGCAGTAATTTAAAATATGATCTAACACTTCAATGAAGGAGGACATTTCACTTTAAAATTTTGTTTGTTTGTTTTTGTTTCTTAAAGAGTGTTGAAATGTTTGGAAGGATAGGACCATGTTTTATTTAACACTATCATGAAAGGTGGACTTGGAAACACTGAAATACTGAAAATTAATAAATATATTTACATTTTGTAAGCTCTGCAGTTCAGCTTAACAAAGCAAGAATGTATTCAGTCTTCTATTTATGTGCTCACAAAGTAAAATGTTGTTTGTGAGTTCTTAAATTCAAAACTAAAACTTTCATATCATTTCTGTTAGGTATTATAACCCAGAGCACAGCTACAGTGGTTTTTCCCTGCTTGTTTTGATTTACAGAAGTACGGTATATTTTTAGATAATGCAGATTTGCATAGAGTACAACATTAAAAATGTATACAGTAAAACTGTTTCCATTCACTGAATGCATAAATATTTTATATATATATATAAAAAAAATGTTACATTGTGGGAAGTTCTATCCTTTTCTGAATTGGAGAATATTATATATATATATATTTTTAAATAAACTATTTGAGTAAGGTAAAATAGTTCCTGAACTTGAGAAGCTGGTAATTAATTAAAATATTTAATTATAAAGATAACTACTGCAGCAGATATGGGAAAGGCAAGGGCTTGCTCCAAAGGCAGCCCAGCAAAGGCTGTGTGTACGAGAAAGAGCAGACTCCGAGGGAGCTCCTCCACTGCTGGGGCTGGATCCTTTGCACTTTCTCTCCCTGGCTTGCCCTCATTTACTGTGAATCCACGGGGCCCTGCTAAGCCTGACATTTTAGGAAATGTACTGTATGACAGTATTTGCTGGCCACAGTGAATGAATTCCATGCTTGTACCACTGGTCCTTAGCTGTACGCGCAGCAGCTGTACGGAGATGGAGCCGGGGAGCAGTGCGGGCCTGGGGCAGCACGGGGCTCCTGTGCTCTGACTGCTCAGGGCAGAGCTGACCGAGCACAGCTTCCTCGAGGTGCACGAACCTCGCTCTGTACCCAGGGCACAAAAGGCAGAGCTGCTCTTCTGTTCTTCTCCCTTATCCTGCTGTGAAATGCAAACACCTCTTTAATGCTAGTTCCTGGACTTTGTGTTGTTTCCTTATTGTCTAGTGGTGACCTTTTAATATTTTTGAGAGAAGGGCATATACATGAACTAAGGAGTATTTGTCTTGAAAGTCACTGATATTTGTCTTGAAAGTCACTGATGTTTTAACATTTTCTTTTTGTTACAGGCTTGTCCTAAGCAAACAGGACTTTTTTATGGCCTGAATGACTTACCTATAGACAATTCTCTCATTGCAAGTCCTTTTGTCTCACAAGAGTAAACAAGTGGTATAGCCAAGCTGCAGATTAATCTTCTGAAAAAACCAGGAGTCAGACTTGGAGCCAGAAGCTCAAGGCAGTTGTACAGAAATTGCTCCTTAGTTCCCAGTCCAGGAGCACACCAGCACAGAAGGACAGGCAGACTCCATTGGAATTACCTGGTCAGGTGTCAGAAAGACCTTTCTGCAATAAGATTTCCACTTCTGTCCTAGTTGTGTTTTGCAGTTCCCTACCTCTTGTGGTCCCTGCCAAAGTGCAACCCCTCCCAGCACTGCCAGCAACCCAGCACCAAGTCTTCTTTTAAGTAGAGGAAAACTATGGTGGTTCTTGTGCTTCTGAGCATGGCTGATGCTGTAACCAAAACCATGACATGGAATCACAGTAGGATGTAGGACTTGGGAACATGCAAGAGGCTCAAGGATCTTAGTGACAGGGGCCAAAGTTAAAACATCACTGAAATCTCACTTATTTTCTCTTACTGCCTCTTGAAAACACTGAACCTCCTACAGTCATTTTGACAGTCATTCAGTGGCTCTCTGAAGGCACCAAGGCCAGGAAAGCTGCCACTGAAATTATGTGCTTTTTCTCTTTAGTTTCTTTTTAGTTTCTAATGTCAAGTGATCATTAGGAATTTGAGCCTTTCTGTTTGTAATCTTACAATGTATTAGTTTCCCATCTAGCTTTGAGAAAATCATCCTTAGAAGAGAATTATATCTTTTGGTCCCAAGTGCCTTTACCCATCCTGTGCTTGTGAGGTTGTATTTGGGATGCTGCTGTGAAAAGGGGGAACTTAAAAGAAAGCAAACTTCTTACCTGCATTGCTCATACAAACCCTTAATCACCTCCTTAGTCTGTTTTGGAGGCAGAAGAACAAACAGTACAAGGTTCAGTTCAGTGAACTGGAGTATTTCAGTCTCCTCTACATTCCTGCATAGTTTGCCTTGACATTCATGTTAAAATAATGATTAATATATTTTTTCATGTCATCACAGAATATATCAAGTTGGAAGGGACCTATAAGGATCATCAAGTCCAACTCTCTGCTCCTCACAGAACTACCTAAAACTAAACCTTATGACTAAAAGCATGATCTAGACACTCCTTGACCTCTGACAGGCTTGGTGCCTTTTTCAGTGCATTATGTTTTTTTCAAATTATCATCTCTGCATATAGTACAATTTAAATTGAAAACATTATTTCTTATTTTTTAAGATAATCTTCTGAATCATTTAGGGTTCTATCAAAATCCCAAAGATCATAGGGTTTGCCTGCTGCTTTGAAGTATCCCTCATGAGGGTGGGAAGGAATCTTCTTTCTAATCTCCATAAAAGATGTTGATAGAGTGGTTCTGAAAATACAATTTATGTTCGATGTTGAAGTTGCCTAAAAATTGGACAGGTGTTTATACTCAGACATTCTCCTCTGAGAAATTAGACAAGTCCACTGCAATGTGTGTGGCAGAGAGGAACACTCAAAACACATCCAGCCTAGTTCTCCCCAGAAACTACTGCAATGGATGGAAAAGCTGTAGCTGTAGAAACATAGCTCTTAAGAAGTGGGGAGGTAGAGAAAATAATGTATTGGCACAGGGATGCTAATTACCAGGTCTTACTAATGAAAATTGGGGTCTGGAATCTTTGCCACTTTGTAGGCAGGAAGCAGTGTTTTATAAAGGTAAGAAAGCCACATTACTTCTTGATATTGCAAGGGTGAAGCCTTGGATTTGACTGCAGCTGCTTTTGCCCCAATAATCTTGTAGAAGCTGCAGGACTAAAGTGATCTTTCAAAATGAAAGTCATGGTGAAAGGTCACAAAATTTCAATTATAAGTGTATGTAGTCCTGATACCTTAAAGAACTCTGGAAAAACACATCATCACCCTGAAAAGAAAGGGCAGAGAGTCCAAAAATGTCATGTTCCTACAGCCCTTACTGGTTGGAGGAGCTGCACAGAAATGCTTCCACAGCCAAGACAACTGCCTGGCATGCTTCAGTCCTACACATCATTTTAAGGCCTTCAGTGTTTGTTCAGAGATGTGTGCCTGCTTCTATGCAAAATCTTATATTGTCCCTGTGGGCCTCGTGTCATGTAGTTCTTGTAATTTTTCATTACTGTTTGGGGTGGTTTTTGCCCAGGATGCTCTTGCACCACTTGATAAGCACGGCTGTCCAGCGATAAGTACAGCAGGCTTGTGAGATCACAGCCAGTCCTCTTGTCCTTTGGATCACCAACTGCTTAGACTCTGGGCACTGAATTGCCTTCAATGTGCTACTTTTTATTAACAAGTGAACTGGTAGATGCTTTTTTTGGAGTTACCTGAGATATTAAATCCCTTAATCTTTTTAAGACTGAAGGAGCTGGGTACCCCACCTGAGGTCTGAGCCCTGTTTCATATTGGCTCGCCTTGCACTGTCTCTGCCCTCAACTGTTCCATTTTCTGGTAGACTCTTGGAGCAGGTCTTGCAGCCAGGTGCAGGTCTGGCTGCAGCTTCAGGACTTGAATCTGCTTGCTGGATCCCATGGTCTCATGTGTCTGCGTGATGTTTTCCAGCATATTGCAATCCCTGTGTCCTAGGGGCCACTGAGACTCAGTAGGATCTGTGTAGCCATTAGTCCAATCCAGAGCCGGGGGGGAGGCTCCCCTGCCAGCTCTGTTCTGAGCTACAACAATGGGAGTTGTGTTACTGGAAGGTGGGCATTTGTGCAGACTAAAAAAAACCAACAAGGCTGAGAGAGGAAAATACCCACAAGCTCAGAGAATCCATGAGGACTGTAAGTTGTGCTGACAGTCCATTTCATGGGGGGAAAAAAAAATCTCACAAGATAATCAGACTCTTGAAAGATCACTCTACAGGATCTGTATATAGTCAGCTGTTCAAAGGTGAAAGAATTTCTCTCCAGTAATTATTTAAAATATGTTTTATAGAAGCTCAATCCATGCTTCAGTAAGATTTACATGAGGGAACACTGAGGCATAGGATGTGTGTTATTCCATTTATGATTTTCATATAGTATGAGTCATGGTACTGCTGGCCAAAGCCTTCCCATTCCAAAGCAGAAATCTTGTACATTCCAGAGCAGGCATGTGCACAGATGACTTGCAATTATAATAAGGTAGTAAGTAGAATTGATTTTCAGCATGGAGCCATGTTACTACAGAGTTTGAATCAGAATAATCATTAGCCAACTTAACTTGTCACATTTTAGGCTGGTGCAAGTTCTGTCCTTTGCATCATTTTCCAGAATATTTGACAGATAAAACAAGGTATCTGCCCTCTTAAAGCTCCCTCCCTGTGAGTCAGTGGTACCACATAATGCACAGAGGTACCTGTTTAGGCTTCTGACAATTTAAGAAAGTTCTAAGATGAAATAATGAAACAAAATAGGGTATGCACAAAATTGTGACAATTATTTAAACTGTTCTTCAGGTATCCCAAATTAAATTTCACCAAAACTATGATGTAAAAATCTCTTTTTTTAACCCTGGCCCAAAGATTGAATTTTTTTTCCAAGATAGAGATGGTTACCCCAAACTGCTGCCAATGTAGAATGGAATAGCTGACACCTTTAACTTGAAAATGTCTGTATGTCTGTCTTGCCATTAGGCAGGAAACACCTGAGGTCCATCAGGACTCAGGTTTGTGAGGCTGGCAAGGTCTTGTAACTGGATCCATCACAAGTGATGATCTGTCAGATTCTTAGGGTGGTGTTCACTGTGGCTCCCAGGCACCTGTTTGACATCAACAGTGGTCATCACCAAGAACTCTGAAGTGTCCTGGAGAACCCTGGCTCAAAATCCAGCAAATTAAATTTAGTACAAACCAAGAACTTTAGAACATCCTATTTTAAGATTTTTTTTCAGCTTCCTCACTTTCAAAAGTGAGACATCCTTAGACCATTATTAGTGGTGAAGGTGACATTTCATGTTCTGCTTCATACATAAATATGAATTTCAAGGATGGAAGAATTTGGAAGAGAGTGGAAAAACCAGCCTGAAGAGAATTTGGAGGGAAGTAATTATTATTTATCATCAGGGAAAATACATGGCTGGGAAACTACCTCATTTCAGTTATCTCCACATCTGTGGAGTTTTTCATTTATAATCGTTCCTTGTGTGGACTCAGCTGTTATTTCCTTTTTTTGTTTTCCCCCTATTACATATGTCACTAAATGGAGGATTGTTGGGTGGAGGAAGAGCAATTTTACCTCATTTAAAGAAGCGAGTGAAGGTGTTCTATAAGATTGGGGCCATTCAGCTAATTCTGAATTACTTTCTCCAGAGTCAAACTGCACTGAAATCCAGCCCTCGATCTGCAGCGGTTGGGGGCTGTCGCTGCCTCCCCACCCCACTCGGTTCTCTCGTGTCTCAGTAGATCAGATGAGCAGAGCCAGGATCGGGAGCAGCCTCGTGCAGTGTAAGGCAGACAGAGGCTGGGGGTCAGACAGGGACTCCTGAGCAGTCCCAGCAATCGCATCCCTTGCTGGATTGGAGCAGCACAAGGAAAGACATCTGTGTCCGCTTCGCACAGAATGCCCAGTGCTAAGGGAGGCCCGTAGGGTGGGGAGAGGATGGTTTTGCATTTGTCTTCAGTGTTCTGTTCACTGAGGACAGTCCAGAAAAAATAAACTATACACATCTTCCCCTGTCCATATCCATGTCCAGACCTGCAGCCTGCTGTCTCTGGACTCACAGCCTCATCCTTTCAATAGTAAATCTCATGGTAAATGTTTTCTCTCTCATACAGCTGAAGTGAGCTTCTAGCTTACTTGCTGCCAAATCCAGTCACAGTTCGTCATAGCCACTGCTGGAAGTACTTGGGGTTACTTAGTGGAGTGTACTGGAACTCAGAGCTTGTCTTCTCATAGACAAGACTCAGAGTTTTTGAAAGTCCTGGCAATACACACACTTTGTCAGCCAGGGCAGGACAGGGCGTGTTGCTTTGTGAGCATGTTGTGAACTGGTACAATTAGACACCGAGTGTGTAATTCCACACCTGTACAGCACCTGGGAATGGAGCTGGATTACTTCCAGCCCTGTGGACAAGAGCTGCTTACTTGCTAACACCTTCTGCCATAAATCCAAGATGCTTTCCCTGCTTGCTTTTGCCCTGCTGCTGCATTACACAGCAAATGACCTCCTTGTTTCTGCCCCGATACTGGTGAATGAGAGTTTAACAAGATTTATCCTGCCTATGTATTTGTCTAAAGCTGTTGCCTTTAATCCAGCCACTGAGAAGATTACTCTTTACCTACTGGAAAACACAGTGTCTGCGCTTTCGTGGGGCTTGCCTGGAATTTGAATGTGCCTCTTGTTTATGAAAGTGAAAGAAGTTACTCTCTGAGAGAGGAAAAAGTGTGTAAAACTACTTACTGCTAGTTTCTGATTTGTTCCATATCTCTTGCAGCTTGAACGAGAACTCATGGTCCAGCTTTCCAAGTCCACAAAATTACTTTACCTTAAGTTCATTAATTATCCAGCTTTATTTGTTTTCCTCAGTCTTTTTCCCACAGGTTTCTAAGGTGATTTATTCAAAATGTGTTAAGTAACCTATTAAGAACTGTTCTGAAATGCATTTTCAGTATTTTATGATAAAAAACCATCTTGAGGTGCTGATTCTCAAACCAAAAATGGAGCAGCTTCATCTTGCTACAGCATCACTCAGGAGTGTGAAAGATCTCAATAACAGAGAGGGTTTGGATTCCATACAAATCTTTCTCTATCAAGAAAAGGCTTTAATTAAAAAGCAAGTGTGTTTTTTTCATTGTAAGATGCTGGAGCTCTTTAGCATTTGGCAGGTCAATATTCAGCCTGATGCTTCAAGTGTTAAGGTGAAAGCTGCCCATTTATGACCTGTAATGAATATTTCATTTTCTCTCCGTATATGGAAACAATACAAACTCAAATGCAATGAAAATTAATTGTAAGAATGACACTATCAATCTTGAAGAATAACATTTATTAGTATCACCTGGAAAATGTATCACATGCCACCTGCCACCATTTAGACCACTTCAGATACTTTACACAGCTTTAATAAAATCCGAATGTTTACAATTAATCTTTCAACCAACATAGAAAGATTTAGACTTTTTATTGGAGCAGTAAAAAAAAGCTCATCGTTGACTTGCTCTCAGTAATGTGGGATACATGAAATCAATGCCCACAGACACATCTCTTCCCAGCCCTTCCCACTAAAATTTAGAGTACCGAGCAGCTGTTTTCTGATGGTGAATGCTCCAGTTGCTGCGTGCTCACTGGCAGAAACATCTGCTTTCCAGATCCCTTTGCTCCAGAGCAGTCACACAATTTAGAATGTTGCAAAGAAAACCTGCCTCAAATGAAGTCAATGCAGTCTTCCCATAGTTTTCAAGGGTGTTGGGATCATGGGTGCCTAGGTTTTTACATGCCAATCAACAGAATACCATAAGAACTCTTGGAATGTTGTATCTTTTAATTTTGGGGAATGTAATGACAAATGAAGGCAAGCTATATGATTACTAATGTAACTTTTGGTTGTGAAGGCAGTACTTCCAAAACCAAAATCCTCTGTTAATAGTTGTCAAGAATATCCTTTCCCCCTTTTTACTCTAAGTACTACAAACTGATTAGAATTTCTGAAGTAAAAGTTTAAGTGAAGTCTATGTTCTTCAACATACTTAGCACTGACAGGCCAAAAATTCATGAACCACAGAGCAGTATCACCAAAACCTGACAACCACAGGAGATCAGTCTGCTGAGACGCATCAAGGTGCACATGTCACTATCAGTATGGATGGTGTTTGGGAATTCTGGATATCATTCCAGGAACTTCTGCTTGAACAGCATGTTTAACTGTTGGCCACAGTTTCATTAATTCCCATACATTCTAGTCCCAGCTGTTCCCAAAATAGTATGTTCAGTGAATGAGAGCTCAGGTTACGAAAAATAATTTGTAGTTGAGTTTTTGCTCTCTTATCTAATAAAAAATGGGTATACTGAGGAAAGTGACTATGGGTATCCTGTATCAGCTGTATAAATTGTACTATTTAAGTGTTGCATGTAAGTGCTACAATTCCAACTGGATTTGTGACTTAGTAATTAGAACCTTATTCTGGATTGGGCCTTGACTGAGATTTTCTTCATCCTAAAATACAGACAGTTAATGTTGAACTAATTGAGTTGTTTGCAAGAAGAAGACAAAATTCTGTTGTGGTTTTTCAGTCTTGCAGCAGGACAAGTCAGTATGTTGGTGCAAAACTGATCATGTATAATTGAAGAAAATTGCTTATATGTAACCAGAAAGTACTGAAGTGATACCAGAATATATATACATCTAACTATGAAATACCTTGTAGTAAAAAAATCCAGAGAAAATGTGATATCAGTGAAACTTGTCTGAAATGACCAATAAAAATATGCTGCTTAAATTAAGTATCTTATCAGAATTATTTCTAAGAGAAAGTAAGCATGAATGTACTATACTCTAAGTCTGTAAGTACTGTAAATACTATAAGTACGCTAAAGGGTCAATATTAGAGAAAGAGAGCTTCCTCAATCTTTGAAGAAGTCTTAAATTCTTTAGCCTTAATTATATTTTTTTATGGTAATGATATGTGTGCTGATGAGTGTCGTCTAATCAGTCTTTTTAGTCTTCCTGTAGTGCAGGATTGTGGCTGTGACCCAAATATTGAGAATGAGCATGACTATGAAACGGATGAGAACTAAAAGAGAAAAAAATATATTGTAAGCATAAATCAAAAAAAATCAACTGCTGTTACAACACCAGTTTGTACACTTTTGCTGGTGTACACACAGGCTGGTTCACATTTGGAAACTGTTTTCAGCCAATTAGTTTCAATTACCATGTTCAGGAACCCACACATTCTGAGCATGAATCCAAGAGAAAACAGCATTTAGCACTTGATCACTTTCAGAGATAGCTCAAAATTATACACTCCAGTACCTTTCTTTTGTAACCTGGAGAATAGTACAAGCATGAGAAGCCTCATAAAAATTTATATGTACACCAAAAGTTAAATTCAGAGCCACAGCTCACATGTCTTTTATAGTTGCACGTGTTATTTATAATAAAGGAACTACTCTCTACTGCTATCTCTTAAGTTTAGACTTTGAGAAGACAGGAGATACTTGTATCTGTCAGACTTTAATTACAGAAAATCTGACAACTGACAAAAGAGCAGTTTTTCAGTACATGGGTTAACTCAGCTTTAAAAACCATAACAGCATAGTACCTCTACCTGTGAGGAGGTATTTAAAGTATAGGTATGTCTCATGTCCATTTGGTAGGTGGAATATTCACAGAAACGTACACAAAACTTTGTTTCAGAACTATGTGATATCTGACTGTTTCCTACGTGTCAATGTGTTCAGAACTATGTGATATCTGACTGTTTCCTACGTGTCAATGTGTTCAGAACTATGTGATATCTGACTGTTTCCTACGTGTCAATGTGTTCAGAACTATGTGATATCTGACTGTTTCCTACATGTCAATGTGTTCAGTGTTGCAACTGAATTGGGAACATTTTCCATTGGAGCAGCACAGCATCAGTGTTTGCTGCTGGCCCTCCCGTGTGCCACAGTGGATGGTGCTGTGTTTCAAACTGCAGCTTTACCCAGCACCAGTTTTGCTTTCCTGGTGTTTCTCCCTCCCCACAGTGAACCCCTCCCTGCCCCTCAGTGTAAATGTGTAGCTGTGGGTGATGTGGACTCGGGACCTGACCCTGACCAAATCCCTGCATGAGCATTTTGCCAAATCTTTGGTGATCAGTTAACTGCACAGCCCCACAGACTCCTTACCTTGGCAAAGAAAAAGCAGCAAGCATGGGGGTGGAAATGTGGGCCAGAAATGGGACTTCCTTTTCCAATGAAAGACCCACTTGAAATGTTTGCAAAGCTACAGCTTTAATGGGCTGCAGAGGCTGCTTAAAAATGACAAAATCCATTCAAGTCATGTTTGTGATGAAATAGTTTTAAATGAGAACAAGGAACCACCAGATGAAGTACAAAGGGATTGTTACTGTTCTTGCATCCACCAAGACTTGATTTTGAACAATTTACTGAAAAATTTGTGACACTCCCTAGTTCTTGTGGTTTTCTCAGGACAGGAAGAAGCTGTTATATAAATCTGCTTTATAATTTGCTGGAAATTATATATTTTAAGTCAGTTTTTAAAAATTTCTTACCAGCCTACCATTTCATTTTCAGCCTGTTATAAACTTTCTGAATGTTGGACCTAAAACTGTTCGCATACTAAGCTGAACTTTAGTTTTCTAGAAGAATTTTTTAATTCAAAAAGCTGTCAATAAGTGAAATACTTATTACTTGAAAATCTCATTCAATTACTACAGTTTTTTAAAGCTGTATTTTACTACATTTATTTATTTATTTATTTATTTATTAAAATAGTAAATATTTTAATACTTTATTCTGCTATTTTCAGAATTAATTTTGTGGTGCTTTTGCCATTAAAAAAAAAGAAGTCTTTGGGACCAGTTGCACCACATGACAAGCGTAAGCAGTTTTCTGGCTTCTTTTTCTTGATGTCTTTGCCTGATTTGTAATCCTGTGTAACTCCTGCCCTCACCATGCTAACCTACCACGTTCATGGTTTGTTCTTGTGAGACTTTCTAAGTGTTTTACAAAACAACTGAAAACTACTGTGGGAGCTGTTCCCTTGGAAAGGCAGAGAATTCCATACTTCACTCACCTGCGAGATCTTTTGTAGTCATTACAGTTGTAATGATTCTTGCTGTAAATTGAAGGAATTCTGATTAGTGGAACACATAGGACACATTTATACTTTTAAAAAATTATGAAATATCTGTTTTTCAACAGAAGATAATCTTGCATGAAAATATATACTGTACACATTCCCACTTTTAGTGCGTCCACTCTTCACTATTTTGGCTTCAGAGATCAAGCTCTCAAAGCTGACTGACAATGTATTAAGGGTCTTTTAAATGAGAAAATCACAGATATAATTAGAATTTTTACATCTATCATGCTAGTTTGGATGTGGTCAGTTTATTACTTTTCTTTCTGGTCAGCCCCTCCTTCGGGAGCTGACAGTGAGCTACTCCCACAGTTGAGTTAGCATGACTTAACCATTGGGAATGTTCACGTGTGTGCCTTCAGGTTTTGCAAATACAAGGAATTCAGCTTCCCTTCGCACAGGGAACCTAAATGTTAATTATTTCACACTCACAGCAGAGTAAAAGCATTTACAAAGTTTACTGTCACTGTTCACCACAACTTCTAATTGCTGACTTTTTTTCATGTAGAAATAGATCCAGCATCACTGGATGATGAGTTTTATAGTAAGAACATTTTAAATGAGTTTTGTGAAGATGCAAAAGGCACTTCTGACAAACGGCTGTTCATGCAGACCACTGGGGAATTGCCACAGGAACTCCACAAATGCTGTTCATAAATTCTGTCAAGAAGTATAATTACAAGTACCCATAGAGTTAAAGGTATTTAGCATTAAGTGTGTATTTATTTGTAGACAGCTTTTCAAAATTAGCATTGTCTGACTGTATACCTGAAATTTTAGCACCTTTTCATGCTGGACCACTAGTAACTTTATTAAATCACAGAACATGGAAAAATTTGCCTCATAAAGACAGTCTTTTAGTTATTTCAATTCCAGTTCCCTTGGTCATATTCACACTTTAAGTCATTGGTTTTTATCACTGGTGTCAAAGATAAAACTTGTTTTCAAGAGACTGTGTGTTATCTGAGTCCCAGGCAAGGGACTCAGAGAGAAACTAAGGCAAGATCTTTACCTACTATGATTGAGTAAAGACGTATGAAAAAAGGAATTAGGAGAGCTCAGTACTTCACACCAAGATGTCTGTAGCTTACTTGCAGAGGCGTACACAGACAAGCCCCAGGTCAGGGCGCTCGCTTGTCCGGAATCTTTTGTCTCCCAGAGATGCTGCAGTTGAACCAGCTTACTGGCTGCACTGATGAACGTGCACAGATTCTGAAAAACAGGTGAAAAAGAGAGAGAACCTCTGCCTCTGCCATGGTATTATCTGAATTGGAGTAGCTTCTTCATTTAGAATAAAAAAAATTGGCACTTTTCCAGTACTTGGCAACCCGGGTGCTTTGGCTTCTTAGTAAGGAACAGTGAAGCAAAAACTAGAAGTTGCCAGAAACAAGGACTCATTTCACAGGTACTGCCCAGCAAGAAGCTCAAAGAGCATGGTTGCTGCTGTTGTTGACAAATGTTTGACAGAGGCAAATGCAGTAAGAAGCAAAGAAACAAAAAAAGCTTCCCAACCTGCTCCATAAAACTGTTTATAAAAGTCAGCTAAAATGAGACTGACCTAGTCTAAACAGTAAGGTTGATTCAGACCATCTGTTACCATTACGTCTGGCAAACCAAACCATAAAGGAATGAGAAAACTGACAAGAATGTGTGGAAAATGAGTCCAATTGGAGGGAAAAAATAGTAACAGGAATGCACTATTCACTCAGTCCCCCTTTTAAAGGGGATTTTGCAAAGGCAGCAGGTAGAGAGGACTCCACACAGGCCTTTGTGCCATGCCTGGATTTCTGCTGCAAGTAAGGATCAGCGTAGGGATTGGAAGCTTTTCTCCCCATCTGTATCATCTTTTGCATTAGCAGATCCTGTTCATCTCAATTACTTTTTTACTTTCTCTCTCCTGCTAAGAAAAGACCATCTTTAATCTTTGTAGGCATTATCAGACTATATTTTTCTTGCAAAATTGTATGACAAGGGGAAAAAAGAAGTATGTCACAATCCCTGTTTCAAATGCTTTGATGCTCTATTCCTCTTGTGTTAAAGGTTTATTGGTTGGATTATGACATCAGGACTAAAGTGGCAGTAGAATTTCAACATTGTTAGTATTTGCTCGTTTTAATTAAGGTACCACCAAGTAACAACTTATCTCAGAACGTGCCTTTTTTCCCCCCATAGAGTCTTTATTTTCGGTGCTGTTTTCCAGCTACTCGCTAAAGAAAGAACCTGTATCAGAAAACTGGTTGGTTACTCTGAAAGCTAACCAAAATGATGAATTCTTCCAAGGACATAGATATAGGAGAAAGTCCACTAAGAAATACTTCCAGGAAAAAAAGTCATTTCATGTGAAGATCTAATTTCAGATAATCATGTAGCACTTACCATGGCAAGGTCTATTATCCACTTCTGCAGTGTTAGCATGTACCAGCCCACCCAAAATCTTATATTACATTAAGTTTCATATCATTTACATTATAGGATACAAAGTTCTCAAAACTGCCTGAGGAATAAGATTTTTTTAAACATCTGGAAATAATCTTATTGAAACTTTTAGACAGACTATACAAACGAGATAAAACATATTAAGAACTGGTTGAAACACTAAGTGTTCCTATTTTTCACACTGTCTTTGGTCAAATAGTGTCTGGAGTTTCTCAAAACCTGCTCCAAAACACAAGATTTGAGATTTAAACCCAAGTCCTATTCAGAAAAAAAACCAAACAGTGCTGTCTTTATTGCAGTAAGTACAACCTGCGTGGGCAGGAATTAAAAAAAAAAAATCATTAAGAAAAAGAATCTGTCATTTTTACTCTGCATCCCTGTAGAAAAGATATAAATTAAGAATTTAGTTTACTCTTTATCAGTTGGGAGCCTTCTAAAGCAGAGCAAACATATAAAGCTTACTTCCTGCAGAGGTTTTACTGTGATCCCAGAAATCAGCCTGTGAATGTGGAATACATTTTGAGGGGTGCCTGAGAATGATTTACAATAATAGCACACAAGAAACGATGACACAGCTGCTATGCAAAGAACTACCAAACAAGCCACATAAACCAAACCTCACAGACCTCAAAGGATACACGCCTGCATAGAAAAAAGCTCGTCTCACTTTTCCACTGAAATGCATAATACAGCCCAGGAGAATGGCATCTGCAATAAACAAAAGAAGGCTCATCACAGAAAAGACTGAAGGGGCCCAAATACAATCCTAGACAGTTCCACTGGGCACAAGGTCTGTGGAAACTCCTTTTTTATGCTTTCGTCTCTCAAATGTGATTGATGACCAAAGGTCCAAAACTAAGCTTTTCTTAGATTCTGGAGTGTTTAGTATGTTTCTCTCCCATATGGAGAAACCAGACAAAAGAATGAGTTTACATCTGTGACTCCGTGTAATAATTAGGTTTTTCTCCTCCACCTGACCATCTCTTTCAACAGCATTTAAAGTTATTCAGTTTTATATGAGATGTTAATTCCCTCTTTCCCCCAGCTCCAGCATCACTGCAGTGGAGCACTGTGCCTACGTGCAGAGACTTGGAGTGCTGAATGAGCCCCATTTCATTTCCGAAACATGGCTTACAAAAATTACCTTGTGCAATGACGACAGGAAACTCCAGGTATGTCTCCAGGGGGTAACCATAATAGATCTGGTACCTCAGAAACACAAGGAGGCTGAACAGAGAGATACAAAACATGACTGCACAGAGGAACACAAATGCCTTCACAACTTTTATACTGTTTTGGTGGTGCCAAAAGGCTCCAGATAGGGGTAGCCCTTGCTGTCAAACTGATCAAACAAAACACAGGCACGCAGAGCAAGCCTGATCATTCTGTAATCTATTTCTGTTACCCTCACTGCCCACACTTCTCGTCGAGGTCTTTATGTCACAATCTCTAAGGCATAATTTCATTTACTATAATTGCTGAGAAAGAAATAAAGGCTTCCAGACCTAGGAGATACCTTCTCTCTGAAAGAGCCTTGGCACCTCCAGGATAACTCTGATTTCTTTACTTATGTCTGTAGTTCAATTTGTACATTAAGCAAGTTTTATAGGGGTAGAAAATGTCTTCCAAGCTGACTATACTGTTATGAGATTACTCAGTGTAGCTCTACTGGTCAGACTAAGAGTCTAAGTGCACCAAACAATGGCAATTTTCCTTCCTGCCATTCCACAATACAGTACCTAAAAGGAACTGAACTTTCATGTTTTTTGTACTTCCAACTCTCCTGCAAGTCCATGGGGTTAGATAGAAAATTCAAAGCTGTATAGAAAACAGAAAGGACTCAGGGCAGTTTTATGTAAGAAAAAATATTATGGTTTCTGGTGCAGAAAAATGGCAGAAGGAACAGCCTGCCTTGTAAGAAACTGGCTTTTAGAGTATTCAGAATTTAAATATCTGAACTTCCTAGAAGTACTATTTGATGTAGAGTCAAATCAGAGTCCTAGCCACCAGCACCATGTTTCTGTGTCACTCCTCACACCTGGTCACTCTAATGTTAATTTCACAAAACCAGCCCAGCTTGTAGTGGTAGTCACACAGCTCACTGCAACTGGATTCAAAGTCTTTAAAGGTAGAAGGATAAACAGTCTACTAAATACAATAAATGTTTCAAAGAAGACCAGAACCTGTAGTTGTGTGGGTACCGTGGTTCTCACACACGTGCTGAAAAAACATTTCCAGCTTCTCCATGCTCATCTCAAACATTACTTACAAACCCTTTTTAATGCACACCAACGCACACAAATGATTGAACTGCTGTCACCGCTTTTCGGCTGAGGCTGTGGGGTCAGTAATCTCTGCTGGAGCCCCAATTTGCTTCATTTATTCTGGGGTGTGTTAAGGGTAAACAGCAGCAACACGGGTTCAGTGCTGTAGAGAGGCAGGAGGGGAGCGGCCACGGCGGGACCAGAGGGATTCTGCACAGCTCCACTGAGAGGTGTCTTAAACCTGAGCTGTGGCCCTGCCTGGAGACACGACCTTCAGAAACACCACGCCGTTTTTGTGAGGGGATTTTTCTGGATGAAACCCCCTTTCCTAGCTTGGCGCGGGGAGGTGGCAGCCGCCCGGCTGGATGTTCTGGGCTTCTCCAGCCCCCGGTTCGGACAACGCAGAGCTCTTCGAGTGCTTTGTCTCGCTTGTACCCACACCTGAACGTGCACACGCCGAGTTTATTTATTTGTCGTTTCATACAATCCTCTTTAAGCAAGACTTAATAAGCCTAGCCCATGTAAGCTCATTACAGGCTCACAAGCCTTTGGAGTTTGACACGGCTTGTAATTTTCTTAAGGAATTATTTAAGTCTTACTGGTTCGGGTGAGGGAAGCCTGTCTGACGAGTACAGCTACCTGCACCACAGGGTACAGGGCCACTGAACAACCTAAACACAGGCTTACACCCCCTGCAACTGCTGTATGCAGCGACATGCGTGACCCGGGATGGTTTGGGACAAGTTAAAAAAGACGAGTTTCCCTTTAAATGAGAAAGCGGAATCACTAAAACAGGAAGTTCCTTCCCGAAAGGCTCTGTGGGCTCAGCTGGCGGAGCTGGTCCTGAGCTCCGAACGGGGCGATGTGGCACCGCGGAGTGCTCGCCGCCCCCAGGCCGCCCCTCAGCGCACCCTCACGCCTGACCTGAGCCGCGGAGGAAGGAATGAATCCCTGGCTGCCGCAGCAGCCCCAGGGCCCCGCACCCCCGGCCGAGGGGACCCGCGGCTCCAGCCTCTGCTCCCGCCGCAGTCCCCGTGTGCCCCCGCCGCCTTACCCGGCCAGCTCCAGGAGGAGGCTGCTCACGCTGAGTCCCCACGCCGAGCCGGCCCTCAGCACCGCCACCAGCTGCGGCAGTTTGATCACGGCACACACTGCCCAGGTTGTCAAGTGCACCAGGTCCAGCAGCCCCGGTGCCATCCCGCTGTGGCGGCCCGGGACGGGGAATCCGCGAGGTGTGGTGGGACGGTGGCGCCGGCGCGGCCCTCACGGAGCGCCCGGGGCGCCCGCAGTGCCCGGGGCACGAGGAGGGGAGAGCCAGGCCCGGCGGAGCATCCGCGGCCCCGTCGGGAGGGGCAGCGCCACGGTCACCCCCGGCCCGTGGTGCTGAGCACCGCGGTGACCGAGGGGACACCCGCACCTGCCCCGGGCCGCTGCTTGAGGCCTTCCTACATCTGACTCCCTCGGTGACCGGGCCGAGAACCGCTCCGCTCCGGGTTCGGAGTGTTGGTCCTGGAATGAGTCTGTTACCATAAACAGCATCCCCGGAACAGAGATGATGTGATGCTGTGCCGGCCGTGGGCCGTGTTCAGCCCCGAGCAGTGCAGGTCAGCTCCGGCTTTGGAGCTGTAGGCTGGAGCAGTTTTCTCCCCCAAAGCACAGTCCCCACTGCTCCAGCGCCCGTGGTTTTCAGGTCACTGTCTGGACTGCTGTGGAACTAATTCCTGCAGCAGGGATCGCACGGGTCTGACAGCAGCACTTTAGTTTTACAAGAAAAATGTGCAGCAAAATTAAAAGTTGCTAAATACTGGACTTGTCAGATGACACCGAAAGTGGCTGGAATAAACTTTTTAACACAATTTCAAATATTAGAAAGCAGGTATTCTTTACTTGTGCAGGACACAGTGGGTTTATTCTGTCTCTGGAGTGAGACTTTACAGCAGGGTTTTTATTCATTATAACTATACACATTCATTAAAACGTGTTTCTTATTTAATATATAAATATCATGTTCCTAGAACTAATTTGCATGCATTCACCTCTTACTGGAAGTTTATGGCTCTGGAGATTTATTAAGAGGGGTCTTTGGTGATTGTATTCACTGAATGCTTCGATATTAAAGGTGACTTTCTCTTGAAGTTTTTCTTTGTATATGCACTTGTTATATAAAATTTGCTAAAAACTCACTGTAGGCCTCCTTATCTGTTTCTCCACAGCTGTGTTTATCATCCTCTGTGCATACCTTTACATTCTTTTTTTTTTTTTTTTTGCCAGTTAGTCTTTCAGCAACTTCAGGGGAGCTGAAAATTTTTGTTCTTTAAGTTGTTTATCACAGCTTATTGGAGATGGAGTAGCTTCTCCAGAACGTATACCTACCCACCATTCACAGTTACATACAAAACCAGTAAATTTTTTGTACTTCTCAGTTTGTCAGAACTAAATAAAGGTTATCCTAGGACCACACATTTGTACTGATTACACACGGACAGCATCTTGGCTCTTTTGTGCCTGCATATGGCCAGGACTGCTCTGACTGTCAAATCTACACCATTAATTCAGAGTTTTATCTAGAATGTCATTGCTTTAACATGAGGGGTTATTCGCAGGCATAGCATTTCTTCTTTTTCATTTTAATTTTAATGAAAGTTGTATTTTACTATGGTCAATAGTTCTTAAAATGGCTTCAACCAGGTATATTGCATTAATTCTACATACCCTTGGTGGTATTTTAAAACAGTATTTCTAATTCTGAATTTGTAAATCATGTTGCTCTCTGGTAATTCAGTCATAAAAGGAAGCAGCTATGTAGAAGTACATAAAATCTCAAACCTCAGAAATAAATAGCGCCCAATACAAAATTCTTATGTAGAAACTGTGTTTCTGTTAATACAATTCAAAGTAATCAAGCTTTTCAAAGACCATAAGCTAAAAGAAGAAAAGAAATTTTGGGTTTACCTTAAATAATAACTGTTCCAAGATTTTCTTGATAAACTGAGTTGTTGAATTTGTGGGAGCACTGTGTACTTGGAAAAAAGTTGAGAAATTGTCATACATGATGAAGTTTGATTTAAAGTTAGGTCTGACTGTCATTTCAGACAATCTGAAAATAACAGAAATATCTAAGTTGTATGTTTGCAATACTGTGTGGATGCTGATCCCAAAAACCTATAAAATTATCAGTAATGTGTACTGCCTTGTACTTTTCTAGAGTTATCAAGAAGCTGAAATAACTTCAAACTATTAAGCAGATCCATGAGCCCATTTTATTCAACCATTTTTATATTTAAGAAGATAATAAGTATTTAGCTTTAGTCAGCATTTTAACTTTTTAAAACCACATCCTGCTGTGTATTGCAAGCAGTCAGATAACCAGGATGATTGACCATCTCCCCTGCCCTGTCTGTGTAATGGCCCCTCTCTGCATCTGATCACTGCCCACGTGAGCAGCAGCTTAGGGAAGGAACAGATGCTGAACAGCCCTGTCCAAGGTCATGAAGAAAAATTTAATCTGTGAGCAATATGAGAAATTCTTCCTAGTCTGTCTAAATTATTTAGTTCTACATGAAGTTTCAGTTTTGGTGAGTTGCAGCAGAATGCAGGGCCCCTTCAAATTACAGGGAATGAATTCATAGCATCCGAGTCTCCAGTGCAGATTGCCAGTTCTGCAGCAGATGGGCAGTGGTTTAACACTGCTGCACCTCAAGTGGCAATGCACATGTTGATTCCTATTGAAAATAACACAGAGAAGGAAAATTATCTTCCTGTAGTAACTAAGGACAAAAAGCTGAAACATTTTTTTCCACATAGTGATGTTGGCTTATCACAGTTGAGTTTTTGAACAGAATAATGCCTTAAATTTTGTGTGTTTGCAAGGAATGCAAAGAGTGCGCTCTTGCTGGTTATTTTCACAGCCTGCCATGCTAACAGGGAATAGTTCATTTTATAGATAATTGATGATTTAAGCTCTAGGTTACAGTAAAGGAGATTCCACCATTGAGGGACCTGTGTGCACGGAGACAATCCCTGAGAGATGCATAAAGGAAGGCTGGGGTGGACAAAGTTGCCAAGGACAACAGGTTACAGGAGGCTCATTTGTTTGCCTAGGAAAGGGAGCATGAACACAGTGTGTCAACCCATAGAGCTCAGGAAAGAAACCAGAGGAATCAGACATACCAGCACAGTTGCAGGGCTGTGACCTCTTAGGGATCACAGGGACAGTATGGCACAGCACATTACGAGTGGCAGGATTCAAGCTTTTTTGGAAAAGCAGGCAGGGAAATGAGTGGAAGTTGTGTTCTACACAAAACAGTTTCTATTTGCTTGGAGCTTTCCCCTGCTTGTTGGAATAAGCACTGAGTCAGATGAGAGCTGAGGGGTCAAAATTGGTGGGGACACCAGCATGGGGAACACTGTGCAGGCACCTTCTATAAATTGTCTTCTCAGGAAGAGGAAGCAGATGAAGCTTTAAATAACTACAAGGAGCTCACAGATGTAGGTACTGCCTGCTTTGGAATATAAAATTGCTCTGCTATCTGGAGGAGCGCCCGGTGGGGTAAAAGCAGTCCAACCAATTTTTGTGGGTCATCAAGAACATTCTTCTTTGACCCAGATGCTGGATTTGTTACTCAAAGAAGGAAGGAAGAAAAAATAGGAAATGTTCAGGTAAAGGGCAGCCTTGGCATTAGTGACTTCAGGACCTTAGAATTAAGACCCCAAGAGAAATAAGGAAGACAAATAGTGGAATAAAGATTCTGGGCTTCAGAAGAACATAATTTGTCTTGTTTGGGAAATTGGTTTGTCAGGACCTCTCAGGAACATGTGATAGGGGCAATGGAGATCAGGAGGGTGCATTGAAGCTCAAAGAGAACATGCTCACAGAACAAAAAGTGGCTCGTCTGGTGAGCTGGAACTCGAGCAGGCAGAGGAACAGCTTGGCTGATCCAGCAGTCCTTCTCTGAACTCAAACACCAAAAAAGATGGAAACAGATATGAGCTACCCAGGCTGAGGGAATGGAGTTGAACACTGGAACAGTGGCCCAGAGAGGCTCTGACATCTCTGTCTATAGAGATTTTCACAACTGAGCAGGACAAGATCCTGAGCAACCTGGTTTAACATCAGCCTTGGCCTTGCTTTGAGGAGGGGCTTGGCCTAGGGGTTTCCAGAGGTCCCATCTGGCCACATGACTGTGATTTCCTGTACTTTAGTCCTTATGCAAGCTGTGTATTTGAGGCTCCATTCTGCCACCAGACACATTAAGACAAGGTAAAAATTATCAAGACCTTAAAATTGAAAAAGGATGGCTATGATTTTAGGTACTCTTCGCATTTGGTTGTATTTCCTGAACACTTGTAGTGCCTGAGGACTGGGAGCTTTACTGTTGAGTCGGAGACTGATGCAGAGTTGTCATAAAAGCTCACCTTGAGGAGGTGGTTGTCTCTGTGCTGAGGCTCCTCAGTGGCACAATGACACTGCTTCTACTCTGATTTGAAGATCCTTCTCTTACTAAAGAAATCCAATGGATCCCTGTGTGCTTTGTGTTTGCGGTTACATTGTACAAACGTGCATGACACGAGTATAAAAGAAACAGTGAAGGTTGCGTGTAGTTTGTTGGTTCTGTCTGCAGTGTGTTGTATATATTTGTGGGAACTGAAAGATGACCTTATTTATGTAAGGTTTACTTGAGGTTAGGCTGAACAGAACCATAACAAATTGAATGAAAGTACTATAAGCAAAAAAACCCCAAACCCTCTTGACTCAGTGTTTGGTCTGTGGAATGTTTTTCTGAGTTAACAGAAATTCTGGGTAATGGCATTTATCTAAAATAATATTGCTATCTAAAAAGTAGTACTGAAAGAGCCTAGAATGCCAAACACAGATTTTAAAACCTGACCCAAAAGCCTAACAAAGCTAGGATCTGGGAGGAGCAGAAGAGAAGGAAGATACCCTCCAGAGAGGAGGTTGAGCTGCAGCTTTTGGTCTGGAACTGGTATTGTTCTGGATCCATACTTACATGTGATTTACCCAAAGAGGAGGCTCCAGCAAGAGTTGAGAGTGTGAGAATATAAGGGCAGCAGTCCTTGCTAAGGTCCTGCCTTCTGCACTCTTGCTAATTGTCTTAAGATTCTCCCAGAGGGTGCAAATGGATCTGCCAGCACTGAGGAGCAGCTACAGTTACAATCATGCATATTCCAGCAAAGATCATCATCTCACTGGGTCTGAAACACTGCCAGGTGTGGGTTTCACTCTGGCCTTTGTAGGGTTTCTTACTTATCTCTATGGTAACACAGTGCTAGCAATGTGTCAGCATTCCATTAAGTTTTGTGGTAGAGTTGATGTAAACATTGCGTTTTCAGTCTATCTGGCTTTAAAGAGACATAACAGTGTAACTGCTAAATAAGCATTGTGATAACTGCAGGTGGATCTAGGCTACATCTTTGGTTTGTTTCTCCTTCTCAGCAATACCTGCAGCTGACATAAGAGTTACTGCATGAATAAATTTGTTAATTCACAGATCAAATAAAATATGTCCAGTGACGATATTTGGTTATTAGTAACTGGGCAAAGTGAACCCACAGTTTTAAGTCATATAGTGATAAGGTCATAGAGTGAACCCAAATGTCATCATTTTTATATTTATTGTGCCAGTTTATTTGGACATTACTTCTTAATGCAATTTATCAATCATTATATGCCAGCTGAGACTTTCCTCTGGGTTAAGAAACAGTTAATAGAAATTTGTACTGGTTTTGCTCCATCAGCCTGGCATAAAGGCCTTGTGCTGACATGAGGCTGTAACCCCAGACACTTGGAAATTCCATTTTTAAGTGCTGGCAGTTCTGCAGATACGTAGGTTCACACAGCTTCTCAGAGAGGCTTTGGAAAGGTCACAATCTGAAGTCAGTCAGTCTATGCCTTGTGACAGAAGAGGGCTGTGGCAGGCCTGTGCCAGCACCTCTTCAGCTTTCAGTGGAATTCCTGAATTATGTGGAGACCCATCTGTCTTTCAAGGAATTCATTGACACAAACATGAAGTTTTCTGAAGAAGGAAAACATATCTGACATGGATTCAGACTAGCAAATAGAGTTTTTAAGAGAGGCATTCGGATTTAGGAAAGTTTTAGTGGTTTGTTATCTGTGAAGGATTTACAGGATTTGAGGCCCTGACAGATTATTTTTGGTTTCTAAAACCAACAAAACAAAAAATACCCCACTGTAAAAAGCTGTCATCTGTTTTAATTTCTAAAAAGAAATTTATTTCTTTTAGAAACTGAGCAATGTGAAAATATATATGCACATAATGCATACAAACAGATGATGCCCTGTCAGCATCATCATATGTCTCACAGCATAATGAGACCTTCTTTGTAGGAAAACCTGTTTAGTTACTTTTTTTAACTTTAGAGTAATCTAAATGTTTCTAAAGGTTTCTAATCTAAACTGTTTCTAAAGAAACAGTTTTAAATACAGTTTCTAAGAAACAACTGGATTTATAGTCATAAAAAACCTTATTAAATGAAACTTTATAGTTAAGGTGCCATCTGGGAACTATATACAAAGACTATTCTAAAAGTACAAGAAACACAGATTTATATGAATTTACGTATGTTATGTTTTTTTAAAATATATCTTTCACACTTTTTAAATTTAAATGGAACTCAAAATGAGAACACACAAAATCCAGATGTACTGGAAACACGTGTTCACATTATAAATATTTTAACTATACTCAAAAATATAGAAGAGAAGGCAGTATATAACTAAGGGAAGAACTAAATCAATATAGCTACCCATTTGTGCCAACTGAAAGAAATAAAGAAAATGAATTCTCTAAACATGGATAATCCCTTGTTTGAGATCTAGCAACAAAAGGGAAAAAAGCTTACAAAACTGAAGCCCAAGTGATACACCATAAGAATGCTTTACAAGAAACTTACCACACAGTTTAATATCTACACAATCTCTTTGATAAATGGAATTTCCACTGATTATTTATAGATTTCACTACTATTATAATCTCAGCCAATCTTTCTAAGACACTCTGCTTATATAAATAAGGATTAGTTGGCTAAGTTAATTACTTTAAAAGAAAAATTACTGCTAAACTTGGGATGACATTGGAGTCTAGAGATGCCTGTTTTCTGCCTTCTACTTGCAGGTGCTAAGGCAGTTTTGATTAGGACCCTGGATATTCCCAAAAGGTCTTTTCTGGAGGTTGCTGTACATGGTGGAGAGACCCAAACTAACTTTGGAATTGTAATGCTGGAGAGCTAATTGCAGTGACATAAAATAATTTATGTGTAATTGTTAGGGAAAGTGTAATAATTTAACAAAATCAGATGTCCAGTTCTACACAATGTTCCCATATCACACGGATTATATGATCTATTCCACATTGGAAACTTTGGTTCTCAAGACATTCCCCCTTAATCATTAAAATGTCAAAATGCTAAAGAGTTGTGATTGATTTCAGCAGGAAATAGGAATGAATTGGAGTTTTGTGGTGAACAGAGCTGGTCCTATCAAGTTCTTGCCCACTAGTATTTTAGAGTAATTTCAATTAGCTTGAACTCTGACTCAGAAAGTCAAGATATTAGCTTAATTGCACATAAAAAGAGTCAGCACAGTTGTGGGTTTGTGTGATCTCACAACAAGGCACCGAGCTACATTTTCCAAGGTTGGACTCTTCGACAATTAAACCAAAAATTATTGCATACTTTGGCTCCTTTTCAGGTATTCCTACAGAGTTTCCAGTTGTGATCTGTTGGCCTGAAGTGACCATGCAAGGGAGTACACAGCATAGGGGAGTGCAGGGCTTTTCCTGTGCTGTACACGTCACCACTGCACATCCCCACTTCAAGAAATGCCTGGCACCTCCATGGCTGCTTCATCTGATTAAGGACACAGGACTACACGTTTTTAAAGACTTCATCAATTAAAAAAAAAAAAATTGGTTGTTGCCATTCACAGACATGACATAGTATGTTCTTTGAGAAGCATCCTTACGTGGCTGTCAGGAGGGCACTAAACAAGCCTCTCAGATGTGTGTGATTAAAAGAGACACATCGTGAAAAGTATTCTATATGAGTAGTTAGAAGAATTAAAAATATATTTCAATCAAGAAAAAGTGATTAATCTGTATTTTAGAGGTGAAATCTATTTAAACCTGGTATAATTAAAATAGGACTTTTAAAAAATTATTTGTGAATGTTTTTGAAAAATTATTTTTGCAAAATATGTCCTGTTCCCAGCAGCTTTGGTTAGTCATACAATTGGTGAAAAGCTCTTCAGACGGTCATTCAATTTATACAATAAAAGACAAACCCTATTATATACATCACTCTTAATGGATGTGTGTGTTTAACCTTCAAAGGTGGAGATTCCTCAGGGAATCCATTTCATGCTGTATTATACTTACTACTAGCTTCCCAAAAAGTTAATGTGATTCTTCCATGCTAAAACTTAAGCTTGTTATTTCTGCTGTTGCCTGACACTCCCTCGAAGTGCAAATTACTTGTTTTCTCATTCCAGAGATGCACACATATCTTAAGATATCTAAGGACTACTATCCTCTTCCAAGACTGCTTTTTTCCCTTCAGGTTAAATTTTTAACTGTCTTTTTAACTTTTCCTTATATGACATGTCTTCCCATAATCCAGTTGCCATCACTGCTCCTCTAGACTCTGATTAGTAGCCCACATCTTTAGGGTAAGATGTGGAAGGTCTTGTCAAAAACCAGAAGTGCTTCAGTTGAAACAATGCTGGCTCTAAGTGAAGTGGGAGGATTAAATCGTGCACTGCTTAGACCATCCTCTTACCCTCCAGTTTGCAGGAACTCTCTGGGAGAAAGATTCTCTGGATTCACACACAGTAAACAGAGTCAAGAATCTGGGGTTATTCAATGTCATTAAAAAGGCACTAAGCACTGCCTTAGTGTCCTTTCCGGTGGATTACTTGATGTGGAGTGAGTGCCATCTGGAGGTTAGGAAACATGGAGCTTTGCTTTCATGCTGAAAACCAAAATCCCCTAGGTTTACAAATGAAATGTTCTTACATGAGTAGGAGCTTGAGCCTGACAGATACTGGGCATCCACCACTCAGTGTAAAGTTTGTGACCCAGAGTAAGGCATGCAAGGGCAATATCTCTTGCTGTTATGCAATCACCAGAAAATGTCTAACCTCTGAGTGGCCTGTGCAGTTTTCAGAAAAAGCTCTGGACAGCACAAGGACAAGAAAAGTCTCGATCTGCTCTTTCCTCTCCTGCTTTCGGGAGACAATGAGTTCCTGGTGCAGTTTTCTGCTCACAGGAGAGAGCACAAAGCTTTTCAGCTGAACAAGAAGTTTTAAAAGGATGGTTCCCATTTGGTGTGCCTGAACTCAGTTCTCCATCGTCATTCATGTCTGCACAGAGTGGAATCAGCCTTCCTCAGCTGGGCTGGTTGCATGATGTGGTCTTCCTTCTTTAGGTAACTTAGTTGTCATCTTGAAAGCCCTGATCCTTCAGTTCTCACTGTGTTGAGGAAGCCAAGATGAGAACCACTTGCGAGTTGTGACTGTGGGGAGCGGGACCTGGCTCTTCTTGCTATACTGCCTTTTTTTCTGCTTGAGACCCCTTGGATCAGTGATCACACTGGTCACAGTGGTCACCTTGTTTGCTGAGCTGCCTTCTGCCACTGAAGTCTAATCCTAAAAACAAATAGCTTTAATTGCAAAGCTATTTGTTTTGTGAGTGCCCCCATCTCCATCTCAGTCTGGTGAGAGACTGCAGCCTTTTGTGTCCAGGCAATGCTAATGGCTGCTGTGTTGAGCTCCACTTAGGCCTGAGCATGATCCTGCAAGAAGTTACATACAGCTTAAAGGACAGATATTGTGTGTACCCTCTCCATGCTCTGCTCCTTGCAGATTTTTCCCTACAGAACAACAGGCCATAAAGTTTCAACCTATGTGATGAAGATGCACTAGCTGAACAAGTTTTTGGTATTGTTGTGTTGATTTAGCTTGAGGATAGTTTCCCTGGGCAACCACAGACTTTAGGGACTGAACCTGTTAAATTCAAGGTTGACAATCCTGAGGGTGTAAGACAGGTTGCTGAGCCAACACGCCTTCAGAGCCAAATGTGAAAGCCTGCTTCCTTGTCAATGAGTTTCCATCAGCTAAACCAGAAAAAAAAAAAAAAAGGCATAAGGGAAAGGAATTGAAGAGCAGCAAATCCACAGAAATAAAAATGAAAACGAGTTTGAAAAATATTTGGTCCCCCCCTTCAGCAGGGAGTGGTAAAAAGCACAGAGCATGTCTCACATGCCTAGGTATTATTCTTTAGAGCAAGTTTAAACATGCAGATGGCAGAAGCTGATGAATCCTTGTCTAACTACATGAAATGCAACAAGCTGCTGCATTTTTGTCATGCTGGCTTCCAGAACTGAAAGTACATTCTTTATGTTGTGACTCATCTGAGCAGACCTGTATTGTTTGTTTTCAGGAGATAAAATTCAGGAAGAAATGGTCTTTTTTCTGTAATCTCATTCTTTCAGATGTTAGTGGCATCCTTACCGTAGGGTTTGCATGGGAGAACGGATGGGATCTGTAGTGCTGTCTGTATATGGCACAGTCACCCAAAATACGAAGAGGATCATCTATAATGGCATTGTTGGACCAGATCTGTTTTTACCCTTGAAAGAACTTGCTTTGTTGCTGCTATATTGTTACTGAAGCACTAAGAAAGCTGGAGCTCACCCTCAAGTTTCCTCTTTTGTGCAGCACTGTTGAAGAATTCATATTTACCAGAACCCTGCCAAGCTCAGTATTCATTTGGCTGCCAGTAGTTTGGTTGGTTGAGTTGGGAACTTTGCTTGAGAACACAGACATACAGTTTGGTAGTGGCTTCTGCTCCTTTCTCTTACCCTGGATAAAACAAATAATAAGTTTTCAAAATTGAAAGAATTGCTTCTTACAAAATTACAACTTACTGAAATTATTTGTAATATCTGCACGTATAATATCAGCACCTCTGCGATTGAAATTAGAATTTAAATGTACTTAAATGTATCATACTAATTGTACATGAAAGTGTTGTAGAAATCAAGCAAAACAATTGGGTTTTTTTTCCCCCTGTTGTCTTAAGATAGGATAACAGAGGAAAATGAATAATTTTAAAATGTGTTGCATAAAATGTTATCTGGGACGGAAGTTACCCTGCTCTAGAATGGTTGTGATGTGGGAGGTTTTTTTTTTTATTTTTAGTAAGTGGCTTGGGTTTTGGCAAGATGATTATCTTACAAATTTGCTCCTAGGAAGTTGATTCTTCCAGCACCTGTCTTTTTTCCAAGTTGTTAACATTAAAACAGATTGAACACACATAGGTACCAGAGGAAAACATTTCAGCTCTGTTATTTTTCCTAAAGATTATAGTAGTAAAGAATTTGCCAATAATTCCTAGGTATGATTCAATTAGAAATATTAGCCTAACTCAAATTGATGAAAACTAAAAAGAGCATGGGTACAGTTAAATGTCTGTTCAAAAGTCAACATTTGGTCATGCTCCTTTAGGAAACTCCGTACTGGTACCTTGTAAAAAATAAAATACTTGTAAAAGTAAAAAATACAGTGTCAAATTTTTTGTCTTTAAATAAATTGGTTCATGTTGATCATAACTGAATGCCTGTTCAACTGCTCAGTTTGACACATACAGTCCAGCTCTTATACCTGCAGATTCCTTGTACTAAAACCTGTCTTTTTGGTGATGGAGCCCAGGGTTTTCTTTATTCCCATACTATATGAGGAGTGGGTGTTATTTTTGCTAAGGGAAGGTGAGAATACCATGTCCACAATGCAAATGCAAATAAATTATTCGTGCCCTGAGTTGCTCTAGAAAACATTTATCCAATGCTTTGAGCAAGACACAGCATCTTATTTTTGAAATGACCAATACTTTGCTGGCAGAAGTCCCTGGTAGGAGTTCCATATTGTTGCAGGCAGACATCCATAGGAGTATTCTGTGCAGATGGGCAGCTGTGCTAGGAGCATATGGAGTCAGAAGTCCTAAGTTTTGCACTTCAGCTCTGTTCTACACCTGGTGTGGGACTGCAGGGCAAGTCCTTTGATTTTCTGTCCTTTGCTTTCCTCTGCCTGAAATGGAGAAAACATCAGTTCACTATTGTGAGAGGAGTGTGTGTCCAGAGAGGAAATAGTTCTGTACAGCTGTATCTGCAGCAGGGCTCAAGGACACCTGGGCTGACTCTGATCTGCTTACCTGTGCTGCATCTAAGATCATCAAACTCGTGCTGAAGCTGTGCATCCTTCCAAGCTGAGCTTGTCTGTACAGCACAGCTATGTACCATGTGAGCTAGGAGCAATGCATTTCTGCGCTGCACTCCCCTGTCCAGTGCAGATATGCCCCAGGTGCAAATAAAATCTAATTTATGACTGTTCTGTCTATCACTGTGTCTTGGTATACCAGCACAGCACTGAGGTCCTAGAATTTTTTATCTTGATATGCAGCCATTATTTGAGCGTTATCAGGTTTGGGTGCTATTGGATGGTGCTAATTAGTGAGAAATATCATGGTCTTAGGCATTGCCCTACATCTACTTCAAGTCAGACCATTTAATGATACCAGCCTTTCTTCATCATTGCTTTTGGGACAGGAATGTGGAACTGAAGGACAGTCCCCTGCAGGCTGTAGGGTATGTAGTTTGATGAATCCATCTTTAGGCATCTTGTTCTTCACAAGCCTCTTCTACCGTTTTGCAAAAGTTTCTGTCTTCATAGCTAAAACTCGAAAGCAGAACATGCATCAGCTGTGTGATGTGTTACATTATGCATGGAAGTGAGTTTGCACCAATATTCATGACTGTCAACCCCAGGGACATGCACAGAGTCCTTCCTGCTGCCTTAGCTAGGGAATGAGTATGGAACAGGCTGAGCCTGTTGAGCAAGAGTCTGAGTGTCCCAGCACAACTGGGAGAGAGTAACATTGCCCTGGCTTTGCATGCGTCACAGTCCTGGCATCAGCCTGTCCCTTCAAGTAAACAGAGCCAGGCAAGACTGCAAACGTATCTCTGGGGAAATCAGGGCTGGGATCTGTATCTCCTCTGGAGGGCTGAAGGGAGTGAAGGTTTTGGGTGGTTTCATTTCCCATTTTAGAAAATGCTGAGAGTGATACTCTTTTTCTTCCCTTTCCTTTAGCTTGGGCAGTGTGCAGCTGGAAACGGAGCTGATTTTAATTTTACCAAGAATATTCTTCTAATAGACATACTGATGATGTATATTGAAGTATAAACACAAACACTTACTCAAGATATGTGGCAGAGACAGGATCTTAATTTCCAAGGTTCCCTTGGGTCACTGGTGTGTGCACAGCCAAAGCTTAGGTTGTACGTGTGCAGCAGTCTGCTGAAATACCATAAACAATGGGGCAAGTTCAGTAGATTTACAGACTGGGAATACAAAATTGTCTTTTGGCAGAACACTCTGTTCAGCTTCCATTTCAGCCGTTTCCAAGAGTATGAGAAGAGGTGATAATATCAGTGTGTCTGCAATAAATTATAAATCTTGGCACTTTTATGTCTTCATTGTGGAAATCTCTAAAAGCTAAAAGATACTTAGCATGCAGTTCTTTGCATTGATTTTCAGCTTAAGCCCAGCATGCTGGGAGATATTAGGACAGATTTTGTCCAGTGAAGGAGAGCAGAGAGAATGTAACCCTAGAAAGGAAGGTATTAGGATCTGATCCAAAGTCCCTGCAGCAGCAAATTTTGTTTGATAGTGTTGGCTTTGGATCAAGCCCTAATGCTGTCAGAGACTATCAGGACCATTGTCAAGGCAAACCAAAGAGGCATGAACTGGAAAAAGGCACTTACCAGATTCTCCTTCCTCTCTCTTCAGCCTCCACAGACTCTCCAGATCTTATCCTGTTTGGACCTGGTCTACCTGCTTGTCTGCCCAGGCCCAAGTAGCCATTTGTGCAGTGGATGCCAGTTCTGCTCAGTTGGGTGCTGCTAGGACACAGAAGGAGCTGGGGCTGGTTGCCCCAGAGGTGTAGTTCCTGTTTGCTGAGACCTAACCAAGGTATTTCTCCTGATTTCAGAACCCCTTTCCAGCTTGTCCATTTTGAGACTCACCATATACCCAGCCTTTTTAGCCATATTGTGACTTCTCAGAAAGTGAAACCTATTCATGTTTGCACTTTCAAAGTTTCTTTTCTCCTAACATTTTCTTTCAGCTGCTGCTTTGAAGTGCTTTCAGAAAAGAACATGCACAGCAGCACTGACAGGCAGCGCTCAGCACTGGTTTACTTCCCTCTTATTTAATGCCCCTTTCCTACTGCTTTATGTTGCATCACTGCTTGAGTGCTGCGGGGTCTTCATGGTAACAGCAATTTCATGTGTGACTGTAATTGGAAACAATGGGATCTCCAGATGTAACCAGCAAACTCTTAGCTTACAAGGTGATTACAGTGACTGCAGCTGAGATCAGCCTCTATTCAAAATCCTCAGAACAATAAAGTCTGGTTTAATAGCAAAGGGTGCTGTGGAGATTGCTGCTGAGTAGTCAGGAGGACTTCTGTTGTAGTTATGTAGCAGAACCAAAAGCTCCTGAAAGCTGCTGGTTTCCCTGTGTGTTTACTGTCTCTATTGGAAACGTCTGACTTGTGAATATACACCAGAAGAGCAGCAGAGACCCAGTGTGACAGGTCCTGGGGCCTTGAACTCTGTTTGGGGCAGAGATGTTTGGTTAAAATTAAGTGTTTCAAGGAATCTGCTCTGAAAGCTTCTTATTTTCAAATTTAAAAAAGTCTTTTCTAAGCACTTGGAGAGTTCCGCAGAAGGTATTAAGCAACTATGAGAAGTTTTTAAGTAACTTTAAAGGGTCATTAGTATAAAAAGTGAGAATTTTCAAAACAGTGTCCAAAATGTCAGTGTTTGTCTTTGCAGTCAGCCTGTTAGGCTTCTGTGGGATGAACTCACTTCCTCAAGTATTTGTGACCTTGCAGGAAAACAGAGTATTTAAAGTATAAATTTCCTCTGAAATTCTTGACTGACTTGTTTTTGAGTTGTGTGGATTAGTTCCAGATGAATTCTATCCTCTTGTTTCATCTTTCTGGTAAATGCTAATGAACTTTGAATCTACTTCTTCAGGGGGATTTTGACAAACTTATTTGCTTGCAGTATTGGGAAACATACTGAATTTGGCAGATAATTTCTTTAAAAGTAGTTACAACTATACAACAATCCAAACACTGCATGTAAACAAGTTGAGCAAGAAATACTTCTACAATTCTACAATAATTTTGGAAAAATTATTCTGAATTTGAAGATTGTGATAACTTAAGAAAAAGTAAATTCCACCTCAAACCCCTATGTTTGCTTTGGTTTTGAATTAAATTTTAGTAGGCTCTTTGTTTATTTACTATTTTTTCTCAGATAATTGAAACATGAATAGTGTTTTTCATCTCTTTCAGCCAAAAAGAAAAAGAAGTCATGTAGCCACATAGCATTATCATGGAGTGAAGAAATTTAGTGTTTTTCGGCCTGGACTAATAGTTGTCCCTGTTCCTCTTGTGAAATCTGCTTATCCTGTTGCATTTGGTCCAGGGTCCTCTCCAAGGTGGAGTGTGTGCAGCTGGCTGGAGAACAGTGTTTTAGCAGCATCTGATTGCTTTAAAAGGAATCTGAGGCACATTTGGAAGAACCAATGCATTAATCAGAGTGCATGGGATTTTAGCTCCTGATCTGTTCAGAAAAGGATGCTGATGGAAAGTCTATTCCTCTTAATTCTTGTGTACAAAGTTCCTGTATCAGAAAGGAATTTAAATTCTGATCATTCTTTCAAGTCAGTTTCTGCAAATTAAACAGTAATAAGCTAAAATTGGTTGTTGTACTGAGGACAGCCTCCAAATGACTGCTTGCAGCCACCAAATAAACTGGACAGAAAGATTACAAGCATGTGTTTTAAGTCTATGCCATTGAGTGAGCTCAGCAGACCTGGCACAGATACTGAACTGTTTCCCCTCATTTTCCCATTTGTATGTCCCTAGTTTAGCATTTTATTTGCTCATTTGGATTGGTACAACTGATTTATTGTGTACATCTTTTCGTCCTGTAGGTTGATGTTTATTGTGGCTTCATGCTACATGCATCAATGTAAACTGATTAGAACATCTTGATTTTTTCTCGTTGGGGACGTGAAACTTGAAAAATAATTATGTCACTGTCAAAGATGGCCTTTGCTTAGAAGTTTGTTTTGTGATTAATTAATTTGACAAGCAAATGTCAGGGCCTGTCATTTTGAAGAAGAACTTGACTGAGGTTAGTCTTTTGGTTTTACAAGACAAGTGATAATATGCACTACAAATTCATCTGGCAGAAATATGGCAGTTATTTCCTCTGAGTCAAAGGAAAAAATGCCTAGAGAGGCTTTTTATAGAGGAAAAATTTCAGACAAAACCTTTTTATTTGACCACAAGAGGGTATTGCAGTATCAGTTATGCAAGACTTCAACTAATGTTTGCCTTTATGTGCTCTGAATAATTTAAAAAATACATAGTTCTCAAAACTGATCATTTAAATTAGGTAGTAGTTAGGAAAATCAGGTTTTGTATGCCAGTATTTGATGTCCTTGTCCAAGGGCAATTTCTGAGCTGGTTTTCCTAAAATTTGTAGTAAAAGTCTCTTAACACCTTAGAGGTTCCCTTCACTGCATAACAGAGACTTAGACAGTTACTCTGAAACAATGAAAAACTTCATGGAAATGGCTTGCAAGGATACAGCAGTCACATTAGAGAAATAGTACCAGGAGATGAATGTCTTGCTGCTTTGTCTGGAAGTCCCATTGGTCCAGGATGGGAACTGGCACAGTCAGTGAGACTCTGATCTGATTTTTCCATGTGGTTTTACTTGAAGGACTAAGTTCTGAAATGTTTTTTAGCTCATTTGTGTTTCCCAATTTTCCATTTACACCCAATTCTTCTACAGTATACATCCAATGTTGATTTGCACTTTTTTAATAACTCAATACTGTGTTGCAATACTTCCCTACAAAAGTTGTGTATTCTGAACTTTAAGGGCTGTGTTGCCAAATGTTTGTGCTATGGGAGAGGGACCTACAAGGATTTTTGGATTCACCCACTCCTAGATCTACTGCTGAATTTAGGAGAAGGTGCATGGGATGCCTGCATGTCTCTCAACAAGTTCACCTTGTAAAAGAAGCAGAAGAGCAGCCACATCGCATTATCTGTGAGGATCAGGTTTCTGAGGGTTCTGATAGTGACTGATGGACAACAAAGCAATTTTCACACAAGAAACTTTGTGAGATATTGTGGAGATTTAAGGAGCACACACATTTGAAAACCCAGGTGCAGTGCATATGTTGTATGCAAATAAGAGGCAGGAGCAAAAGCTGGAGGAGAGGGCAGCCCTCTGGAGACCAGCTTCTCGGGGCAGGTCACAATTCAGAAGATCTCTGTCACTTCATGACGAGTGAAGAGATCCCCATGGAAATCCTCCAGCACAAGCAGAGTTTCCTGCCTGCCTCAAACAGTGGCATTTGACTTGTCATCATCATCTCCCTCGAATGAATGAAGGTCAGTCAAGTCAGTCTGGGTTGCAGGCTGGAAGGTGGGCCGTGGCGACGGCTGGCACAGCTGGCTGTGAGGTGGTTGGCCAGAGGACACTGAGCACCCAGCAGAGAAGTGGCATTAGGCAGGGCATTAACACACTGCTTTTTCATCAGCCCTGGGCATTAAGCACCGAGGGCTCTGCAAGGCTGGAGATGGCAGGTCCTGCTGGTGAGCCATGTCTTGGTCTGGCAGGAGCAGAATGCCTTGGGTCTCTGTATGCAGGCAAAATGAAAACAAATCCAGCCAGATACCACCTTGGAGTCAAACTCCTTTTAAGCAATTTATGTAGCTGATTGATTAAAGGCATCATGCATTAAATTTTGCTGTGGGTTTCTTAAAAATATACTTTTTTCATGTCTTTATGGAGTTCTGCTGATAGACCCTGGCAAGTGGAGTGTCTGTTGCGTCGGCAGCATACAAATATCATGGGGGGAATGTCTGCTCAGTGACACAGAGTCTGACACTTCAAAATACAACCAGAGCTGTAGTACAGACTGCAAGAAATCTGTTGTGATTTTTTTTTATCCTCTTATAAAGGTTGTAAAATATGTTAACTGCTGATGTGCAGTTTTTTCTATTTGAAGCAAAAATTATTTATTTGGGCTGGTGTGTGAGTAGGGATTTGAAGGTATCTGCTTTTAGAAGAACTTTAAATATACGAAGTGTTCCTCACTGGCTGAGGAATCTTTTCAGTTGCTATTAGACACAGTTTAAGTCTTAGAGGCCAGATCCTGTCAAGAAGTGCAATATTGTAGGGACAACCAAAATTATCTTCGTTAGTCAGAGCTGAGTTAAAGTCACATCCTCACCACAGCAGGGAGCTCTGGTAACTGCACAGTGGAGCTTGGCATTACTCTGTTCATCCACTATTGGCTTGCACAATTTCTGAACAGGTCTAGGAGAATTGCAGGGTACAAAGTGGTTCAGTGCTCTGCAGAGGCCTTGCTTTGTGCTGCCTAAGCACCTGTGGCAGTGGTTTGGCCTCTGAGTCTGGTGTGGTTCTGATTCCTGCACTCCTGGGGTCTGCAGCTGCTCACAGAGTCAGCTTACAGGGCAGGGAAACTGCCTCAAAAATACTACAGAGGCTTGGTTTCCCCTCCCTGCTACCTGTAGCACTGTGGTACTTACAGAAGTATTTTGTCCTGTGAATTACAACATTCCAGCTGTGTATTATTACATATTTCAATGCTCAAGATGCTTTTCTGCTTTTGGGGTTTTTTGCATTATTCTCTGGTTTTTACTTGTCTCCTCTGGCAGCTAAGGGTATAATTTGTTGATCTGCATTTTGGTACACTGAATGTTTCATTTACCCGCTGCTCACCATATTTGTAAAAGACATTTAACTTTCTGTTTTTATGTGAGAAACCAAACATTCTCTGCTGCAAGTTACGCAAAATTTTCAAAGGACAATACCTAAAATTTATTTTAAATTGTGTCTCACTATTAAATGAAAGGTGTCACCTGGCTTTTAAAATGTTCTTCACCTAAAACCTTCTTCGCCTTCACTTTTGTTGGCTGAGAATTGAGCTACTTCCTCCTAATTTTTTTCAAGGTAACTGTCAGAGTATTCTCTGAACATGTCAATCACAAGCTTTGTCTATTTTTCAGCAATGTTTTTAGCATCTTCATTGCAGCTATTAGTGTCAGTTTCATTTTTAACTGTAGAAGCTGTCAAATGACACTTCAGGCTGATGTTTGTCCATCTCTGACTGTTGGGGATTGGAAAGAAGTTCTCCCTAAAGGCAGGATGTTTCCATAATATGGGGGGCTGTGTATAACCTTTTCTTTGACACACTAAAAGCTGATGGCAGATTTCCAGAGATGATAAGAATTCAGGTCTGAAGGGACCTCAGGAGGTCTCTAGCCCAACCTGCTCCTCAGAGCATGAGCTATGAAATCAGATCAGCTGGTCAGGGCTTTATGCTGTTCAACTTGAAAGCCTCCAAGGATGGAGACTGCAGAACCACTTTGGGTAATATGTCTCACCTCAGGGTTGTTTTGGCTTATATACACTCAGAACCTCTCCTGTTTCAACTTGTGCCCATTTTATTTCATTCCTCCACTGAGCCATGCTCTAAGCAGCCTGACTGTGTCTTTCCAATAATCTGATTGCAGTTACTGGGACTCTGCTCTTTGGTCTCCCCACAGCCTTCTCTGCTCCAGGCTGGGCAGAGTATGATCGCCAGTTGTGTTGTCTGTGTTAAACAGATGTGTCAGGCCTTTCCCTGACCCACTCTGTTCTCTGTTCCTGCCTGATCTGACCATTTACACTGCTCATGCCCAGCAGGGCAGATGCTCCATGAGATCTAGAAAAGAAAATACCAGAGTGTACTTGGAGTGCACAGTCCACTCTGGCATTCTTTTCTTAGATCACCTGCACTGTTCTGTAGCCCACTTCAGCCTTATTCCTTCTATGGTTGTACCAATTGACTGTTTTGCTGTAGAGCTGGAAAATTTTGCTCCCTGAAGAAATGGACATCCAGAACAATGCAAAATCTTCCTGGATGTGTTTGGAGTTTTTTCTTTTTAGCTCAGTTGTGCAACCATTCACATGTGAATACTCAAACAGGCAAAACTGAAAGGAAAACAGCTGCATCCCCAGACCTTTAGGCCAGAGTAGCCAAACAGACTTGGAAAAAATTTCAGACTGGATTTTCCCTGTACCAGGTTCTTCAATAATGATTTTGTTATGATGTGATGAAGAAAATGGGAGTCTGCCTCTTAGAATGGACTGTATTCCAGTTTTCAAGACAAGTCCCAGTTTCTAGGGAACCTTTTGCTTAGGTCACTACTTAAATTTAGAATCCTCCCAAAACAGCATACAGAAATACAATTAAGAGTGCAGTTGCAGAATCAGGATTAAATCCTGCCTTCTTGTATTTGGTCACTTAATGAGAAAAAGGGCAAGACCTTATCCTACTTTTTGTGTGAACTACCCACATAATCTACACATGTACCATATGAGTATCATATACCTCTCTTTAAAAATCCAGCTTTGATCACAGTGCTGATAGAAGTGGACCTACCAGCATTTTCCATGTAGACATCATGCAAAACTTCAGCCAAACTGAGATTATGGAAAATTGTTGCCCTGATTCACATGAAGCACTTAATCCTGAAATATCGTGAGATCAGTGAATCTTTAATGAGAAACAGGATTTCCAAAATACTTCCAGGTTCTGGAGGCCCAGGACAGAAAAGAGGGCAAAGCCTGACAGCATGAAGTGCCCCGTGTCAGTTGAGGTCTCCTACAGCTTCCAGCATTCTTGGCACTTAATAGCAGGCATCTCAAAGTTCTGAGATATTGTGCTACCTGGGTCCCTGGTTTCTGGGCAGACTACTCAAGGTTTCCATATATTTTTAAAAGAATGGAAAAAATAGCAACTAAAATAGGGATATTCAGATGGGCTTTTTAATTCTTTGTCTACTTCAGCATTCCAAGTCCTTGGTAGATTAAACCATGACAAAAAACATTTTGCAAATCTTTGTTCTTGTCTGCTGACCACGCTAAAGATCCTTCAAATGTATTCCAGATTGTTTAAGACTGACTAACCTGTGCAAAATTACTTGGGTCAGTGAGAAAATCACACATAGAAGCATCTACTGCCATTTAGAAAGTCCTAGGATAGCCGAGAAGTTCATGATGGGCCACCAGATCCATAGCTAAGCTGCGAGAGACCTGCATCTTTCTACAATAGCAGGAGGGACAGGCAACATCTGGCTGTCATGTTGCACTGGATGACCATGAGTGTGTCAATACTTCATATCTTGACATCCAGCTAAGAGTGTTATTCAACCAAATCTCTCAGTCAGCTCCACTTACTGCATTGTGGATTGTGCCATGGAGGGGTCCTGGAAGACGCAGCCTGTGGGGACTCTCAGAGTGCTGCTGGGGAAGGTGAGGTGCACCCACTCTGCAGCTGCTCACAGCTGTCAGCACTGAGCACCAGGGAAGGGCAGCAGCCCCTGACCTGCAGGGTGGGTTAAACATCTCCATGGTTCCTTAACCACAGCTGCTTTCACTCCAAAGATCTGCACTTCCTGCTGCTGCACATGTGTTCCCTACACCTCCGTTACCTGTAGGTGGCAGAGATATCCTTAAAGGAGTCCTACAGCAGCTGCTGAATATGAGATTTACTGTGAGGGAAAGGTATAACTACACTTATGCTAGGAAAAGAGTGCCAGGGCCCACTCTCTGAATGGGAATCGTAAACATTTCCCACATTAGTGAAGAAGTTTGTACTAAGTGATTACATTATATTGCATGGTCTGTTCTGTTACTTAATTCCTGTTTAAAAAGGGACTTAGCTAGGAGCAAAGGAAGAGGTTGGGTGAGGGACTTTGTAGAAAAAATAGCTTAGCTTTCCAGTCTTTTTCTCTGTTTGATAAGTTTGATATTCCTAATTCCAGTCACTTTTTCCCTCATAAAATTTTGTTATGTACTTGAACCTGACAATTGGAGGATTGAGGATGTGTTTGGACTGCATTTTTTTGCAAGTCTGATGATGAAAACAACTTATGCCATTAGCATAAAATAAAAAGCCCAAACCATTTTACAGTTTACAGAAGCTAAAAGTTTTGCTGATGAATGGGAATATCCATATTGGAAATAGCCTGCACTGGTTCTGTAGCTGAAATGGTACCATACTCTTGCAAAAGGCCAGATAGAGATAGAGATTTTGAATAAAGCATCTCTGTGCTGTATCCACTTGCTCTTTGCCCTTTGCCTGTTTCCATTCCTCCATGGTGTCATTAACTTGCCATAATGTGAATGTTCTCGCAGGCTGCATACTTTAGCTTGCACAAACCTACCATTTTGCAGGAGGACTAGACAACAGCAACAGTCAAAGCGGATTTTTCAAACTGCTCCTTTTTAAAAAAACTTTACCCCCAAATACAGATTACAAAATACAACTTAAACAAAATTAAAATTGATTAGATTAAAAAAACAGATTAAAATACAACTTTTAACAAAACAAAAGTTTATCTTACTTTTCTATATGTCTTTGTTTGTGGTGAGTGTTCAGATTCATCAGCAACTTGGTGTGGTGGCTGCTTTACTTTGACATTCTGTTTTATGGACTCTGCTGTTGGGATTGTTGTTAGCTGGGAGAAGTAAATAGACTTTGAGAAAGAGATCACACCATAGCAACCTTCATCTTCTGTTTACAGTTCAAATAAACATCTGGCTGTGGAAATTTATGTCCTGAAGAATTTTCTAAACTAGAACATTAATTGGTTTAATAACAAAAGGATTAATGCTGGTAAGTTGAAGATGAATCTACATGCAATATTTAAGTGGTGAATAATTTTATTTTTTAAAAGCTGCCATTGACCCTGAGATTATCTCAGCTGGTCAGAGCATGGTGCTAATACCACCAAGTTTGTGAGGTCAATCCCCATATTGGCTATTACTTAAGAGTTGAACTGTATGATCCTTGTGGGTCCCTTCCAATTCAGAAGATTCTGTGAATCTATAAATTATACACTATAGGCACTCAGTAGGAAGAGAGTATTTTTTACTTATTTACAATACCAGAAAGTACATTATTGTTTTGAGGGAGAAGTTCCTGTAAGCATCCAGCAGAATATGACTTCTCCCATTAAAATCAATGTTTAATGGCAGCAACTCCATGTGTGTTTTGAAAACCCAAACCTGTCAGTTTGTAATTTCCTCACTTTTTGGTTAAAGAAGTAGATTTTACTCAAGCAAAACATCTATTGGCTGAACTGGGTGTTTTGCTTCCCTCTGAACATCCTGGCTGGAGGGAGATCTTCGACCTTTAAAGGGTATGCCAGGAAAGTACATTTTTTCCTTCCTGCAACTGATGCTAAGACACTGTTGCTGGCAGTACTTTGGGTTTGTTCTTTTCTTAATATGCAAATTGGCAAGATTTTATTCCAAAGTGTAAGCATTCCTTATTCCTTAGAGATTTCAGCTGTATGTGTTTGTCCTTCAGCTGGCTTGCCTTTATAATTGGCCAGTGGTGCAGAAAGCATGGTCGGGGGAAGTGTCAGTGTGAGATGGAGTCACCATTTGGGAGGATCTTCTATTTGGTGAGACGCTCGTGAATTTTGGCCCAGAGAGTGGCTGGAGAAGCCAATCAGGAAGCAGAGTAGGGTTAGGTATGGTTTTAGTATCAGGGTATTTCCTCCCTGATAGAAATTATCATGAAAACCAATGACTACAGGACATCAGGGGAATATTAGTCTTGAAATCCAGGGGTAGGTAGGTGATCCCCAGAGAGCCCCCTGCACAGTGCTTGCTCAGAGCCCACCTGCAACACACACACCTGCAGGTTTGTGCCTCTTCTCTCCCAGCTCCCTTCCATCATGTGCAGATTAGCTGGGTGAGGGGAAAGCCAAGCTTTTTATGTAGTGCTGGCTGCTATAGAAACCACGAGCTCTGTGACAGCGAGCTCGGCTGTGTGGGCACAGCCAGCAGCAGCTCCCGACCAGGGGATGCTGTAACTGCACTCTGTTTTCAGTGCTCTCGACCAAAACCCAGCTGCCTTTGAACTGTTGTGTGCCTGTTGCTCTGCAGTGTGCAGGTCTCCAACATGGGAAATAAGATGCTGAATGTCTGACGTTGTTCACGCTGTAGAAGAAATCCACAGCTCCTGGCTCTAAAGGCTTATCTGCCATTTCAAGTCTGTTGCAACATGGGGATGACATCAAGCCTCTAGTGATTGGAATTATGGCTGTCACTTTCCCCAGAACGTCACTTTCAGCCATATATGTGTCTGCCCAAATGTAAAGAGCCAGCATTAAAAGAGGGGATATATAAAAAGTATTGTCTGCTATGCTTTTCATGACAGTGTTAAGATAAAAAAGTCTATAAAATGATTGATAGATATTTCTGAAGTCAGAGGAGGATGGAGCTGTTGGCTGTGAGGGAAGAAAAGTAATCTGGCATTGATCCTTGGTCAACAGGACAATGCTGCTTATTCTGGTAAGTCTGGCTTTAGGAAAAAAACTGAACAAGAAGAGAGAAAACAAATGTAGAACATCCCAAAGATATGTGAAGTGCACTCTGCTAAAAGTAAAAAGGAAATTATATTCATGAAATGTTTTAAAGCAGTAGTTATGATTGCTTCTATCTGCGTTACAAGATGTCTAGAGGAAGAAAGAGGGGCCTGCTTTTTTAAAACCCAAGTTCTGGGTTTTATGGTATGGCTGAGGCAGTATCTCAAAAACATTTACCTGAGAGACAAATCTGAAAAAAAAGCACCCTGATGAGTACAAAAAAACCAACATGGAAGATATAGTACAAAATAAAAAAATTAGAAGCTGGACTTGCTTTGGGTTCCAAAACATTCTTCTCAGAGTAACCTGTGTCCCACATACAAAGTATTGAATGGGGTGGAAGTGAGGCAGGGACTGTGGATGGGGACTGGGGAGCTGCTGTGAATGGGAAGGATGAGAGATTTGAATGCTGACCTCTACTTCTGCAAGTTATAAGCCAATTTTGCAAGCTTTTGTCCTGCTTTATCCAGCTCCTCTCCTTTCAAACACTAGCACAGGCTCTGCTATATGCACAGCAGCCTCCCCTTTGAGAAATAAATGTCACAGCAAAATGTTGGTGCTTCTCCAGGTCCCATTGAGTACCTTCTGCAAATCCAGGGTGTTCTTGAATTTTGAGTCAAGTAGAACTCAGAACACAGGCAGCAGACTCACAGGGTTGACAAACTGCATACACCAGCTATTGGAAAGCGCACGCTGAAAGAAAGGGGATGGCTCACCCCCTCTGCTTTGAAAGCAGCAGCCAGTCAGGTTCTGTCAGAAGTAAAGATGCTCTGGAAGTACTGGAGTTGATCCCACAGTGGGGTTAGGATTCTGACAAACTGCAAAACCAAGTCTTTCCAGAAATACTGCATGATTTACACGCCCACTTGTTAGTTTTGAATAATCTAGGATTATTGCTGCCAGACAAACTAAATTGGTGCTGTCATAAGCTCTCAAAGGCAGGCAATAGCAAAATCAATTCAAGGGGTTTTGTTTTCTTCTTTGATTTTTTTAGGGCTTTACTAGCTGTGAAAATGATGCAACACCTAAAACAGTGTGAGAGAAAAGACTGTTTGGGATTATACTAAGTAATCTTTCTGGTGGGAAGCACGCAATTATGTACTGTCAGCACATGGAGCGTGATGGGACTATAATTTTGGCTATGTTATTTCCCTGGGTTGCCAAAGAAACCATAATAAAAAAAGTCAAAGTGCTCCTGTTCTTACTGATCTTCTTAACAAATTCTCACAAGCAGAATTGACTATTATAATTATTTTCTCTTCTCTAAGCCGATATCTGATGTCACACATACCACTGTCAGAATCAGCTGGTTTGCCAGTGCTGAAATCTAGCATAAAACGGTTAAAAAGGCTAAACTGAAGGAAATAGAATGAGCACGAGTGCTTTCCTTTGCTGTTTCTTTAAAAGCTTTATTGATGTTGTCAGAAATGAGGAAAAAAAAAAGCTGCCAAGTCCAAGAAAATTAATCCTTGTCAATTTTAAGGTGGGTGAGATAAAGATGAAGGTCTCCTTGATGGCTGGCAGCATCTGTGGTGTGTTCAGTGAAGAGCAGGAGCACTTTGGAAACATTTCTTTCCAACCATAGGCCAAGGCAGGTTTGCTTGGCAGCCTTGGGAAATAATAGTGGTGTACCTTGGAGGCACTTCGGAAGGCACAAGACAGGGAGGGCAGTGACAGGGATGTGCTGGAGGACAAACAGCTCTGGGGCAGTAGTAGCAATAAGGAAGAAGGAAGCCAGAACAGCTTTTCATCCCCAGTCCCTGGGGAACCAGTAGTTAAGCAGGTGGTTGAAGGCTTCCTCCTCACCCTTGTCCTCATTTTCCTCATCTGTGGTTCTCCTGTGGTCATGGAGCGTTGGAAAGCCGGCCAGCAAGCTCTCTGGGCGACCGAAGGGACACTTAAGAGGGGCTGCCCGTGAGCCTCTGCCAAGGCTTGTCAGGTGGCATTTGGAGCAGCAGCGTGGGTGATGCTGCAGCAGGATGCCACAAGGATCCCAAAGCAAAGAGGCGAAGGAGAGGACACTCATATGCAGTCCAGTGAAGCTTTATTCAGAGGATGGGCCAGGGACGAGTGACAAGGGAGCAAAGGTCTGTCTGGGGTTTTTAAAGGGGGTTCATCTAGGCGGTGGGAACAAAACATAGCCAATAGGGAAACACGTAGGGAGGGGCAAGGAAATTAACAGGACCAATGAAGCCAACACAGGGGAGGGGAGAAGGCTCTGGGACAAACCAACTGTTAGGATCAGGGTAATTGACACCGAACTTTCGAGAACAAAAGGGGTGGATCTGAGTTGATGGGCAGGGAAAGGGGGCAGCACAGCTTGGATTGACAAGTTCACATAAGGGAGGAAAGGGAGGAGCAGAAGGACAGACACCTTGAGTGGCAACCTAGTGGAGGGAAAACTTAGGGGTAAACAACTTGGGAGAAACAATAGTGAGGGGATAAAATGGGGGTACAAGGATCAAACCATTATTCTTAACTAACACTGAATCACTATTACAATTGAAATAACTCAAGAAAAACACTGCCATACTCATCTTCATCTCCTCCTCTTCCTCCCTGGCAGAGTCCCACAGGGAGTGGAGTCCTTGGGGCTCTGTGGAGAAGTGAGGCCACACCAGGAGACTGAGGGGAAAGCTGACCAACTGGCACATCCTGGAGTTAAAATTTTAATATTATTTTTTTCTCTTTTTCTTCTCTGTCCTTTGAAAAGGGGTGTTCTGGTCCTGAAGTATCTCCATGATACGTGCAATCATAATTTTTTATCCAAAAAACTGAGTTTACAGATAAAGAGTGATGGCTAAAATGAACCTATAAACTGGAGTGTCTGCAAACACATCCCGTGCTATTTCTGCAGCCTCTTGTAGTGTGGGGGGATAGAATGTAAAAAGACAAAGATAGTGCAGAAGGTAATCTCACCCCTGAGGAGTTGCAGCTGAAGTAGTTACCAAAGATTAGGAACAGGCCTGTCCTTAACAGGCCACAGCCGTGTCCAATGAGAATGAATGCTATAGAGGAAGAGTGGGTTAGCTGGTTGAGGAGATCACATGGAGCTTTGCGTGCTGAGCTGAGAAGAAGGAGTCAGTACTGTGAGGAGCTGCTCGTAAGGAATCACCGAGAAGGCACAAAACCTTTCCATTAAGATGACAACATTGTAGCAGCTGCCTGTAGCTCCTGTAGTTGAAAAGTTTTGCTGAGTAGTAGCTGCAGAGAAAAGAGACTTATTACTGTATAAATAAAAGCCCAAGCATGTCAGAAAGATTCCTTAGAGGAAGCTGGTCTAAAAAACTTGGGCTTTAGCTGTGGGACTAGAGAGGTTTTTGGTCATTTGGAGTATGAAAAGCAAGGTTGTTCCTTTAGTCAGATTTTAATGTTCACTTGCAAAATCTCTGTCCCCTGTTGCTCTCAGCTGATGAGCACTGACATATGGATGCTGTGGGAGGCTGGGACTGGGAAGGCAGCTCTCTCAGGTCAGGAGAGTGCATGGCATTGACAAGTGCAATGCACCTATGTCTGGTCTGCAACTCTGGCTGGGAAGATAAAAAAATGGTTCAGGTTTATTCAGGGTGCAAAGGAAGCCTTGGAAAAGGCTCTTGGAAGCTCATGGTGAAAACTGAGAGGTGGACATGCAAGCAGAAATGTTAAAGTTGAATTTGTGTCCATATGATTGTGTACCTTTTCCTAAAACTAATGGAAAGCACAGGTTTTCCCTAATTTTTGAAAGTATTTTCTCAAGTAGGTTTAATAGTATGTGAAGAAGATATGACAACACCTTCCTGCCTAATTGGCAGCCTGCAGCTAACTTATGAGCCTTTCTTAATAACATTTCAATTATTCTCCTTCATACTGAGTGTGAGTGCAAGATATAACTTCAGTAAAATTATTACAGCCCTATTTTTAATGTCCCTGTGCAGAGTAACAGTTGGGGCGTTGAGTAGCTGTGGTGTTTGGAAATTATGTCTGACAGCCCCAGGAAAGTGTGTAAGAGAGCTGCCCTCTCAAATCCACTAAATAGTCATCCCAGTAACTACTGTGTCTGAGAGATGTTTAGGGTCCTTTGTCGGAATGGTGATTTGATGAAACTGAAAAAAAAATTGTACGTAGGCGTTTGGAAGAACAGAAAACATTTTTCTTACTGTATAATTAATAGAAGAAACAAGGTTGACGCCACTGGCCAACCTTCCCTCTGTAAATCCTTTCCATCAGAGCTTCAAAAACATCTTGAGAAATTTTTCAACACTGAAGGAAAGTCCCTGAAGACTAAAGATAATCAAGTGGTTTTTGCATTACCACAGTGGCTTCTAATCCTGAGAGCCACTTAAGGAGTGGAAGTGGTTTTCAAATTATTTCTGCCTGCCGTCCTCCCATGCTGGCTTAAGTCTCTTCCCAAGCATCCATACCCGCCACTGAGTGGGCAAGGCAGGATGGAATTACACATTTACTGCAAACAGACCTCTGTGTCGTGTAACACATCAAACAAATCATCAGCCACAAGACTGTGGTCAGTGGCTGCTCAAATTGGAGCTGAAATTATGGCAGGATCTATCATTAGAGGCAGTTATTATGGAATATAGACTATCTTCTGCATATACTATTTTCCCATTTTAGTCTATTTGCTATGTAAAGTGTCTCTCTGCTGAACCATGGCATCTTCCCAATCAACAGCCTCATCCATTAGAGCTGTGCTGTGCAGTTTGCCTGTAAATAGCAAAAGGATTGTAATTGTGTGACTTGTGACAGCTTGTGACAGCAAGCAGTGTGGCCAGCCTTTTATCATTGCATTTCTGTGGGCTTTTATGTTGGGGTTTGGTTGGTAGCTTAACTGTGAATTTGCATAAACGTGATCATTTTCATGAAAATTTGATTCAAACAACCAACACAGCATTTTGTACTATTTTTCCTTTCTTTCCTTGTTTCCTAGTAGATAGTGGTTCTATTTGGTGTTTAGGTAAGCGGTGAAATTAAAGCTCTCTGCAATTTCAATACAGTAAATATCTCTAATTAATGATTTTAAGAAAATTTCATTTTCTCAGTATATATAATGGAACACATACATGTTCTATGCTATGAGTACATCACGACATGTGCATTGTGCATGAATGCTCCCATATTACACACACAGTGTTGAAACAAGTCAAGTTTTGACCAAAATCCAATGAGATCCCAGGGCCAAGGCAGCCTTTATTCTCATTTCCCTTTGGGTGTATGAGAAGCCCTAAGTTTTGTGCCTGTGCCTGTTTCTGTTGCAGATCTGGGCTCCCATTGAGAAGCTGCTTATTGAACACAGGGGGCACCTTGCCTGCAGACCACAGCAGCTAATTTAGGTGCAGGAAGAAGAAAACCACACAGAAGAACATCAGCCCAGTTGTGTTCCTGGGCTGCAAAGTTCTATCAAAGGGACATCTGGTCCTCCAGGTAGAAAGTTGCTCTGAGAGATGCTGTTCCTGGATCAGAGGATACCTCTTTGGCTGTTCCTGTTCTCCAAGGTGATGTGTTATGATGAACAAACAAATTTGTAACTCAGGACTGTATCTCTGTGCCTCCAGAAGACACCTTTATCTCCCTTGTTTAAAATTTTTAAGAGTCTATTATTCAGGGCATGCATAATTTAATGCAAATAGTAACAATAATATGAGTAATGGTAAGCAGCTTTCTTTCTTGGCATTGAGCCAGGTAAATGAGATATCTTTTTTTTTTTTGGTGATATTGGGAGTGATTCAAACCAGACCTCCTGTACTTAGAAAAACTTCCCTCATACATATAGTGGACTTTAGGCACTTGCCTTACTAAAAGGGCATAAGGCCCGGCTCTCATGAAGTCAGTAGCGAAATCTCCATGATCAGAGGAAAACCCCAAATCCCTAACTAGGTACTGTAAAGGAAAAGCATGCTTCAGCTATAGGTGTTGCTTAATGGTACAGTCAAGCTTTGAAGATGCTGCCCTGTTTTCAGGGTGCAATTGGACAGCAACCCTGGCTCCTCATCCAGGAGGAGGTTCCCTGCCAAAAGCTCTGGGAGCTGGGCTGGGTGGGAGGGCTGCTGCCACGTGTTCTCCCAGCAGCAGGTCTGTTGAGTTGCTGCTGTCAGTAGGAAAGGTGTTATTAGCTCCTTTAGGACAGTGTTTAAGATGCTGGATGTACAATCTCACAGGAGTCTTAAGAGGTTTGCTGCCAGAGTCCCAGCTCTCTTGCTGCTCACAGGCAGAGAGGCATTTTTTGATTCTGAGTTCTATGGCTTGGGTACATACATTCTAGCTGCTGGTGTAAAGAAGTTCCTGAACATGCACTGCCAAATTTGAAGTTACATTGAAATTGTAACAAAAGATATTGTTAGAAGTATTTCAGGCAAAAAAAAAAAAAAAAAAAGAAATTATCAAATGATGGGAAGGGGGGAAAAGTACATTCCCTATATTAAAGGAGTTGCTGAGCTGTTTTGGTAGAAACTTGAAAAGTATCAGTCTGAGGCTGAGGTCAGACAGGGAAATGTTCAGGCATGATGATTAAGGTTTATAGTCCCAGAACTTACAGTCACAGAAATTTATAGTCACAGAAAACCTGGTTTTTTACAATGGAAAAGTCAAGACATCCTCACCCCAGGCAGCATCTCCAGTCTCCCTATCATAAATTACCATTCTCTGCATAAAGAATTTGTGAAAATTGCTGTCACCGTTGCTGTCGGCTTCCCCTTGCACAAAGTCATTCAAGGGCTGATCACCTGCCGGGAAAAACATCCTTTTGTGATTATCCGGGCAGTTCGGGCGCGCGTTGCTCTTCAGCAGGCGGGTGAGGCCGGGGAGGCGCGGCCGCGGCTCCGCTCCGTGCCCGGGTACCAGCCAGCAGAGGGGAGCCGCCAGCCGCGCATCCCTGCCCGCCTGCCGCCCGAGAGCACGGGCTGCCGGCGCTGGATGAATGAAAGAATGACTGAATGAATGAACGAATGAATGAGTGTCTTCCTCTGCATTTCCAGCTGCTCTGGTTTTTCGTTTTCTTTGTGTTGTAGAGGTGCTGGAAGCGGGCTTTCTAGTGAGTTAGGATATTTAAAAGTGATGTGTTGATGACATAAATATACATCAATTCCCAAGACAGTGAACAGTACGTTTTTTTTCCCTAAACATTTTGTACTAGATGACATGAAACTGTCTCTGAGCCTCTAAATGAGTCTGTAATACATCAGCAGGTTAATGAACCAATATTATAGACAAGATTTTGACACAGAACTGCATATCTGATAATCACATCCCTGGTAATTTCATTTTCCTGGAATATTCCAACTGTCTCTTTTCCTCACAGACTATAAGGGGACAGAAGTAAATGGACTGGAAAACATCATTTAACAGTGTTTCTGTCCCTTGCTTATGCAATGACTCTTGCCTTCTCTTCAGTTGTTTGAGGGAGGTTCTTGGTTTTTTTTCCTGGCAGATTCAGCCTGCACAGAGCCACAAATAACTCACTAGATTTGAAGGGTGACCCTGCTCTGCTCACAAATGCTGCTCCTTTTCCCAGCAGGAGCAGAAGACAGGAAGCTAGCAGCAGGAAAAGCTCCAGCAGTGTGGGTGGGATAGATGGATTGAAGAGCACTGATTAAGGATGAAGAGGGTGCAGGGTCAGTGATTACTGTGCAGTATCAAAGGAAGAAGGGAGGATGCACCTTTTGCAATGCATTAAAACCGCTTATTAAGGTGAGAGAGATAATGTGGGAGGAGGGGTGACACTTAGAAGTATTGGTGAGAACAGATTTTGTAGCGGGGCTCTGGCAAAAGTGGAGAATATCAATTAACAAGGTTAAAAGCAGAAGGCTGGAAGGAGGCAGATCAAAAATCAAGAGAGAAGGGGATGGACAATATCTGTGAAACAGGAGAAAGGTGAGCACCAACTCATGTGGGTTCCTGGTGATGTCCCTGCAGGCAGTGAGTGTTCTCAGCTCTCACTGTTCCTCATTTGGCTTCTATAAGATGAGGGTGGCTTGGCTTTGTAGGTTCACAGAATTATTCAGGTTATTTATGGAAGGGGCCTCATGAGATAATCTAATCTTTGGCCTCATCTTCCCTCCTCCTTCTCAGCCTCATCTGATTAAAGCTTTTCTGTCTCTTATGTGTAGTGGTACCACAGTGGTTTTGAGTAGATCTGCTATTCACTTTGCTTTATTTACAAATAATAAAACCCCTCTTACCCAGAGAGCTCAGGCATGTGGAGGCACAAGATCTCAGCACCTATGCAAGGGAAGAAGAAAGGCAAACACAAGCAAAGAGGATGTACATTTCCTCTGACTTTAGTGTGTTTGTATCCGTGCTTGTGATGCCTAAATTCCCTGTGTAGCTGCAAACTTCTGAGTTGCCTACTTGAGGCCCCATTCCTGGTCATTCTGTACAAATTTCACCACAGACATAATGCTAGTGAAAGGTGAAGTGCTGTACACGTATCTTGTGCCATGGAAGAGCTTTGCGTCCTAGCCTCTGCTCAGATGCAGATAAATGTGATTCCTGAATATAGCACTTGCTTTCTGAGAGCAAGTAGCCAGCTTCCCAAGATTACCCACCAGCTTCAGGAGAGTTGTGTTCCCTTTGTGTTTTGTATTATTATTCTCTTATTTTCATGCTAACCTTTGCTTTCTGAGATTTCATAGGATATTCCTGCAAAACACCACAATTATTGCTTTAAAAACATGATATCCTGCCATAGTCAGCAGGGCAGATGGGTTTTGAAGAAACCAGCTGTGCCTAGAAGGTGGAAAAACTACTTCCCAGGAGGAAGAAGGGAAGTGTTTCAGAAGGAATAGGGTGTGCTTCATCGCCCGTGCACATGGAGAGCAAGGTGGAGCAGTGATTCTCCTCTCAGCTGGGTTGGAGCAGCAGCAGTGACTGCCCAGCCCTTCCCTTGTCCCTTGCCACTCCCATGGGAGGTTGGCAGGAGTCCAGGAGACACCATTTCAGACAGCTTTGCTGGAGGACTAGGGCAGTCCCTCTCAGGGCTGCTCATTGTGCCTGTTGGAGAGGCTTTATTGCTGCAAAAAACTTTTCTAACTCTTCTTCTATTCTGGGGAATTATGCTCTGGAAAGGTAAAGTGTATATATTGTATGGAGAAGAAGGATACTGATCTTTTGCTTTCTAACATTTATTAATTTATTAAATTCCCTTTTTCTCCTCAAAGTGAGCTTTGTTTAAGGATGCCCAGGAATGAGACAGGTAAACACATGCACATACACATATGGAAATACTACCAGTGGTCATATTCATCTTTCCTTCTGAAAATTTTAATTCGCTTCTCCATCCACTGTGGATGACTTTTAAAGAGAAAACATAATTTGGTCTAGGCAGGATAAAAGGCCTTTCTCTGTGAGCTGACTAAGTCTTTCAAGTGCCTTTGGTGGGCCGCAGTTAATGAAGCACGAAAGAATAATCATAGGCTGTTATGAGCCAAAGTGCTATGATTTTCTCAATCTCACTCCACTTGATCTGAAAAAAAATTCTTGCTGGAAGAAAAAGCTCACACTTGAATGTTAGCTACCATGACTGCTTAAACCTGGATGCAACATGCACGCAATTTTTCATATTAGAAATGTATATTCCCTTCCACCTCCTTTTCCTCTGTTTTCTGTAAAATGAAAAGGGGATGAAGTTAGCATCAATTCAAATTTTGAGGATTATTAAAATTTGGAAGGATAGGTTGATCTACCCTGAGCATTTTTGGCTCAGATGCAGAGACCATTGGAAATATTGGGGCAGAAAAAAAAGACTCCCAACAAAAAATCCCAAAACCAACCCAGTGAACCAAAACTAACAAAACCGAACCAACCGAACAAACAAAAGCCAACCAAACAAAAGCCCAAACAAAAGCTTAAAGACTTTCTGCCTGATATTTTGCCTCTAACTGTGAACAAGCTGCCAGATGTGTTTTAGAAGTACAGCACTCTGTGGGCTGCTCTTCACTACTCAGAGAGATTTTTCCAGGATACTTCATTATCTCAGACAGGCAAGTCACTGAGCAATGGCTGAGTAGTTTACTGTAAAACAAAAACCTTTCAAAAATAGAAAGATTATGTTTGCATGGGCCTTCACTGAGAGGCTTGAGCATTCACTGTCCTTGCATGAGAGCCAGGCTCCAGCTGAGGGGCAGAGGATGTCATTGCACAGCTATAATCTCAATTGTAATTTATCATTCTGGTCACAATAACATGAGTGACTGAGAATTTTTGTTCAGTGCAGATTCACAGCCACACAAACAAAATATTTTTAAAAAATCTTCTGTCAGCATTCCCTAAGGTTCTAACTCCATCTTTTAAATTTCATAGATATATTTCTTACAGCCAACAGAAATGGAGTGTGGCCTTTGCTGAGAAGAAATACTGGTACCTCTTGCCTTGCCCTTGAGCCTCCTGTGTGATATATTCATCAGTTTACAGAGGTATACTGAGATGTCTCTATGCTTCTCCCTCCTAGCTAATCCAGTTCTGCATCAGTACTGCTGTAAAACTGTCTCTCCTTGGCCTGACCTTCCTCATCCAGAGACTTTCTTTGCCATGCTCACACGTCTTCATGTGTGGTGGTTTTTGTGTTGTAGCTTTAATAAACTCTCACAGGAATATACCTGTCACTTTTAACACATCTGTGCTGCCAGCCATCTAACAATAATCTCCAATGGTATTCTGACATCTGGAATGACTACTTCAGGAATATTTGGATTTCTCCCAAACCTATCACTATATGGGGCAGCTATATGGGAATAAGTTACATTTCCCAAAATATCATTATCAAGTTAAAAGACATCTGTGTATTGATTCTGTGTTTTGACTTGGGGCTGGGAGTCCAAATATTTACAGACTTCCACTTTGTAAGACTCTTTCCATTATGGAAATAAGATGTGCCAATTTAAAGTAAGTGCAAATTCATGAGATGAAGAGCTCAGAATGTTTCTCCAAATAAAGGAAGCACTAAAATTTAATTAGGAATGTAGGTGCAGTTAAGGTTAACAAACCAACACAATTTTGAACCAGCTTGGTGTATCCTTATTATCCAACCACAGAGCACCGAGCAGTCTGGTGTACAATGGCACTAGTGCCATTTTACCTGAGTTACAATTCCTCTTGCATATCTTTCAACCAATCATCTCTCCAACAGCTACTGAGGATTATGCAAAAGTAGTTTTGCTTGAGTGGAAATCCAGAGGTTCCAGCACATTGTTGCATTTTGGAGCTAACAGATACTGTAATAATACAGTAGAGAGAGATAATAATACAAGCATATACAAATAGCGATAATAGTATAAACTCTTTCCCTGCATAATTAATTTGGTAATGTTCTGCTGGGTTTTTTGGGGGGTTTTTTGGGGGTTTTTTGTCATGTCAGGTCTAATTTTTCACCTTGGACATAGTGTGTCATGTGAGTCCACCAATCTGAGCTCCACTCCTCTTCAGCCCTTGCTTTGTACCCAACATAGGTTTCTAACTGTGATAGTCTCTCTAAATGGACTTGCAAGTAATTGACTGAACAATAGGTGAATTAAGCTACTTTTTAGCTAAGTCCCTATATATCAAACCAGAATATATCTTTACTCATATGTTCTACACCTTGGGAAGAGTGTAGATGGACTAATTTTCTAGTGATTGGACATTCCCAACTTCATGCCACTGGCCACCATCTTACACAGGAATCTCCTGAAACAGTTTTCACTTCGCATTTTGAATACTGCCATGTGGGAAACTCTTAGAATCTGCAGAAATAGAGGGAAGTTTTACTACAAATACTTGTCTGCTAACCAAAGAGTTCCCAAATTGAGGCACTGAAACAGGTTGCCCAGAGAAGCTGTAGATGCCCCATCCCTGGGAGTCTTCAAAGTCAGGTTGGGTGGGGCTCTGAGCAACCTGGTCTAGTGGAAGGTGTCCTTGCCTGTGGCAGGTAGGCTGAGAACTGGATGATCTTTAAGGCCTTTTCCTACCCAAACCATTCTATGAAATGCTCCCAGGAACAACAGCAACAGTTGGATGGAAGTCCCAGATGTTATTTCCCTGATTTGTTCTGATTCAACCTCATACAGTTTGAGATCTTGTAAGATTGCACCTTGATTGTTTGAGTTTCCAAGGAGAGCTATATCAAAATTCAAATCCCCACTTTGATACCAACTGTGGGATTAGCAGGGAAAACAAAAATAACGGGAACAAGTCCTATCACCCCACAGCTGGATGAGCAAACATCTTCCTTCCCAAAGTTTAGCCTGCTAGAATAACAGGAGTTTTATTGCCTGCAGCCTCTTCTCCAGGGAAGACCTTGCTTGCAGTAATCCAGACAGCAAGCTAAGAGGAGGAACAGGCTGACTGTGTTTATCCTGTTATTTTTCTTCTGTTATCCTTTATATTGCATTGCCCAGGAAAGGGAATTGGGATATTATCAGTTCACAGCCTACTAGAAACATGCTGAAACAGGTTTGGCCATTCAGAAACATGAACAAAATGTTCCTGACTCCTGTTGTTTTTTGTATTTTGTGGCCCACAGAAGGCCAAATCTAAATGTGAAATATTCAATTAATATGGAAACATTTAAAAAAAAAAAGTTTAAGAGTGCCCTTGCCATGCAGATAACGACAAGAAATGTTCCTGTAAGCATCTGGGTCATTCAGGGCTGTTTCTAACGCCTTTCTTTAGCACTACAGAGGCATACATTTATATCAACATCCTTAGTGTCAGACCAATCTAATCTGGCAAATAATCTAATATTTTTTGTTTCCTAAATTTCAAAACAATCTTCTGACCTTCCAGATTCATTCCAATATGACAAATTAACACATCTCAATACTTTTTCTTTTGTTGAGTTAACAAGTGCTGAGGTCTGTTTTTGTGACAAAAGGAAAGCATTCCTCCTTCCACTGTGATAATTAATGGTGTCCTCCACCAGTACAGGCTCACAGCAGTCCTGTCACTTTCTGTGACTGGTACAATTATGATCAGCATTAGAGAGAACATTCCTGCTTTTCTACTGGGACTGCTGAGGATGAATGGATGCTATTAAAAACTGTAATTGATCTGTACAGTACTATTCATCAGCATCTGTTAAATGCTTAGTCTTATATATTGGATAGTTGGTGATGTTTTAAATTCTACCTTGAACCTTTCAATGTAATGTCACTGTCTTTGTGAAGGTTTGAAGAGGCACATTAGCCAGAAACTGCAGAAAGTCATACTTTAGTCGAACTCTTTGATAGGTATTTTGGGATTTCGCTGGTGTAGTCCCACTGGGTCCTGTGGAATCAGGCTTGCTTTGCAATGTCCCTCATAATTCACTGAAATATGACTTATCATGTTTCAAAACATCTGTAGGCTGTTAAAATCTGCTGCTGTTATTTCAAGCCTACAATCTCAGATCCTGGAGACCTTCCTACATGCACAGTATGGCCTGTATCCAGGGGCTGCCTCCTGCTTTAGCAGCCTTGAAGTTATGATTTTGGAGGTATTATGCCCTCCTTCAGAGCGTCTCTGAGGCCTTCACTTCTATACTGAATGCTCTGTAGTTTGCAGCCATGGCAGAAGAAGACAGTTGTGTCTCTGGATGAAGTTACAGATATTAGGGCAGGGATCCCTTGTGCTACTAAACCATGTAAATTTACACTTTTCTGTGGAGGCATCTATAAATGTACTAAGGCTTCTAAGCTCCAAGCTCCCAATAAGCTCCCAGTAGAAACTGATAGGTGGAGACTGTAGCAAACTTTTCATTTTTCAGCTGCCCACAAGGGTGGGGGGAGCATCTCACATTTCTCTTTGGATGTTTCCTGAGGCAGCATCTGACTGCAGGGCTGGAGCAGCCTGTGCCCAGCTTCTTCCCAGAATCCCGGGGCAAGGTGTGAGTCTGGGGTGGGAGAAGGGTCCTTCTCCAAGGGCAGCTAATGCCAGTGAGGAAGGAGGTGTACCTGAGGTAGCAGAGAGCACAGAACGAAAATGCTCGGCCAAGAGTTAGGGAAGACCAGTACAGACACTGCTGATGGGTGTGCAGGACTGGAAAAGCATTTATGGGGATTTATCATTTCTGTAGAGAAGAGTATTAGCAAAGGCTTATTTTCTGAAGCTGTGATTAGAGCGAGACTCCTCAGCATTGGCTGGTGGTCCCTTGGGTCTGGAATGATTCCCAGGGTTTGAAAGAGCAAAGAAGAGACTACAAAGAGAGAGTCCCAGTGGAAACCTTGGCAAATTGTTCAGCATATGGTCTCTGAGCCCCTGGAAAGACTGAGGACATGGAACAAGCACTGGCTGAGGAAATGACTGCAAGAGGACACACCAACCCATCCCCAGCTTGTTGCAATAAGAGCCATCACAGAAACAGAGCCACGTTCCTGAGAGCTACACATCACTCAGTCTGCACCCTCAGACACAACAAAGCTCTTCCTATGCCTTATCCCATGGCTCTGAGCTGACTGAATAGGTGCAGCACTACAGCATTAAATCTCCTTGTACCTAGGTGGAGGTTTACAATTACTATTTGAAACCTGTCTTCTTCTTCTTCTTCTTTTTTTCTTTTTTTTTTTTGTTAGAGGAGATGATTTCATAGGGAAGAGGTTGCACAGAGCTCACATTTTTTGAGAAACTGTCTTGACAGCCATCCCAAATATATTTTTGGTTAGGTTTATTTCAAGCAGCAGATATGATCTAAGGTCTCATTCAAGTCAGAAAAAATGGCCCAGGAGAGGAACTGATAAAACACATCTGAAGACATGCACAGAAGTTGCAGGGATGTGATGATCCTGAGAAAGTTCTTGAGATGTACCTGTTTCTGTAGGTGGTGGTAATGAGGTATATTGCTGTCCCATCCATATCACTGATTCCATGTGGTTTATTTCCAGTCTTTCTACTGGAAAAATAACTTGATGTGGCACAACTGAGTGCTTTCAGTCCATTAAGAGAATATGGCATGATTCCCAAGGATAGCATGCATAAGACCCAGACCATCTATTAACCTCTGCTTGCAGCTCACCACATGTCTGTGGCTGAATCCCTCATCCTGTTGTGCTTCTGTCTCTCCTTGTGTATTTGTTTGGGTCTTTTTATTTTTCTGGGTTAGTCATAAGCTCCTTAGGATCCACAGCCTTAGATTTGCAGACCTTGTGTCTCTACAGCACCCAATGTACCCTGGGCCCATCCACCATCCTCAGGGTAATGGTGATGGCACAGGAATGTCAAGGGGATCTGGAGAGAGAGGGGCCACTGCTGCTTTCTGAAGCTGAAATTGGTGTGTTGGAGTCTCCTGCATCTCTGTTATTTTAAATGCAATGCTTTGTGACTCTGCTGTGCTCAAAAATACATCAAGTGAATGGGAAAGGGAACTATTTCAAAGCATCCCTAACTTGTCACACTTCTTCATCTTGAGCTGGATCACCTTGAGGGTACCAAACACATGATTTATGTAGGTTAAGGTCATACTGAAAGTGAGATTTCCTAGTCTGGGAGTAGAAGAGATGTTGGGTGACTTAGGTGCTTACTCACTGAATTCACATATCCACTTCTAACCCTGAGCAACCACTCAGTCAAAAGGGGAAATACAATAATTTTAAAATGTTAAAACAATGCAAAGAGCTAACTTTAAAAAGTATAGCTAGATGATTCACAAATGGAAATAAATAAATACACAACATAAATTATGCATTGCAGTAATTTGTTCAGCTGCAGTAATTTGTTCAGCTACAGCAATAATGGTTTTGTGGGTAGGGATAGCTACTCTTATAACCTGTACAAAAGAAAAGAAGTTGTGCCCTAACAAAAACACCCCAAGGAAATTAATGTTTATTTAGATTTGACATTACAAACCATTTTACAGGAACCTGGAAAATTTAAAACAATCTATTCAATAACATATTTCTTTTAGGAACTAATAATGCAATTTTATTTCCCTCAGAAGGTATGTGGGGTCTTTTTAAAAGCAGCCACAACATTACACTGCCCTTTCCCAGCCCCAAACAGGGAATCCTGGAGGCAGTCCATTGATAATGTAAAAATGCCTTGTGTGAAAGTCATAAGTCTTTCTCAATCTGTGAGATCAATCAGATGCTAGAGCTTTAGACAAAAGTGTGAATTTCCAGATTCTGTATTGCCATGTTGTTGCCGCCTCTGAATTTTTTATTAATTTTACTTACAATTGTGACTCTAGGTCTCTGACAGCACCAAGTTTTGCTTCCTGTCGTGCCCAGTTATCACTGCCAGTGTTGTGCTGGGTGGAAGGGGTTTTAACATGAGCAAGCCTAAATCTCCAAAGATGAAAAGAAGTGGAATTGTTTTAAACAAAAAGTCTCTGAAAATGTACCATCTTGTGAATGTGGCTTGGTAGAGCCCCACTGTGTACGAACAGTGGGTTCTTCACAAGCTGCCTGGGACCATCAATCCTCCCAACCCAGCAGTGTCTTACAGGAGAATTGCCCTTGCTCTTACATGATGGCCCACTGGGCTGCACAGGAGAGGTTTCAACTTCAAAAAGCAAGATTAAACCTTGTGCAATCCTCTCATCCTCTCACAGGGCTGTGCACACATAGGTCTCCTGCATCCTGTACTGGCCCACTAAACCACAGCCCCTTGCTACTATAGCAGACTTTTTTTTTTCCCTGTAGCAATATATTTTGTTTTGTTCAGGGAAAATCAGGATAAAAACAACATTTGTTAAAGATAACACACAGGTGAAAATTTCAGAAACTGCTTCTGATCAATATTTTTTCTGGGTCTTGTTTTGAAAGAAAAATTGAAAAATGTCAAAGGAAATATTTGAAAATAGTGAGAAAATATTTATTTCCTCCACCATTCTTTCTGTAGGAAAACCCCAGTAATTTCACTCAGGTGTTGCCCACAATATGTGCTGTGCTGGAGCTGGGTGACAGGAGAGCTGCCCATGTCCACTGGAGAGCTCCTGGTGGTGTGGTGCCAGTTGTTCCCGTCAGCACAGCTGTGGCTTTGCAGGACACAGAGTGGGACCTGTTATGGCACAGTGCTGCTGCTGCCCAAATGGTGAAGCTGCTTCTTCCCCAACAGCTCACCACCCTCAGCAACACCTGTCTCACAATTCAGGGGTAAGAAATTCAACCTGCTCATCCCTTGCACCCACAGCATTCCCAGTGTTCATAAGAAAACATTTCCCTTCCATTGTAATGGAATTGAAAGCTTTTATCACTGAGTCCAAACAGTGAATAAGCACATTAAGGGAATAGATTGGCAATAACTGGGGCCCTAAAGTTTTACAGCAAGAATTAAATACTCCAACTACTATTACACTGAGATCCTATTTGCTTTATCTGCTTATTAGTTTGTATCTGAGACACTAAATGGTGCCAGGACCAGCTCGCTGTGCCACCCTGGGGCAGACTAGCCCTGTGTCTGGAGAGGAGGAGAGCCAGTCTTGGAGCAGAGGAGTGTAATAGCACAGCATGGCCTGGCCATGTCAGTCATGTCATGCTCTCTTCTGCTTCAAAACAGGCACTGCACTGAAACAGAAGCTGCACTGAAATCACCTGCTGAAAGTAACACCAGAAGATCCTTCTGTGCCAACCCATGGACACTTCATAGGAATTGCTTGGGATGATGGACAGAACTGCAGCTGTGACTCTTCTACCAAGGTGACCTTCCTACCATTGTCCAATTTACTAAGGTGAATGTGGCTGGTTTTGGCAGAAGAAAAGCAGAGAGGAATCGCTGGCAAAGGATGCAGCCTGTGGCTAAAAATGCTTGAGAGAGTGGCAGTGAAGGAGAGGTGGAGACTGCAGAAACTCTAGATGAAAGGAACACAGTAACAGGGTTTGCAAAGGGCTTTAGAGGAGTAGGGGCTGCTGTTGATAAATGTAACAGATATTGAGGAAAACAGGAGATTTTTCTTGGGATCCAGAGGCAAATGTTTTTTGAGTGGGGATCACCCAGCAGTCTTTCCCTTTTGCTTCCATCACTGCCTCTTCCAGTCACACCAGTGATTCAGATCAACTGCAAATAGTGCCTGATGGATTAACTCTGAGCATCGGTGTGACAGTGAACACTTTCTGTTAACCTTCAGATGAACAGCTGCTGGGAGAAACTAAGCTGCCTCTCAGCCATAAAAGTTATTTCCCTCCCAGTAAACTAAACAAGGTGAGGAACTGGGCAGTGCTGGCACATGTTTGTCCATTCTGTGGGATTGCTGGCCCATCCCTGTAGGGCAGGACTGCTGCCAGAGGGTGACTGAGCAGGATCTGTCCCTCTACACATTGTGGGTGCTGGGGATAGCAGAGTCAGCTGTACAGGTGCAAGCCAAGTCATGCCAGTCACCCTCCAAACCAGACAATGTTCTGAGTGGGGAATGAGTTATTCACTAATGTGCATAGAGGATATTTAGGAAAAAAGCTTTAATTCACATTTGCATGTATCAGGACAGCAGCAGAAGGCTAACTCTTCTTTACAGAGTGGTTGTCTGCTGCCTACAAAAGCCATGCTACAGAAAGCTAGTTGAACCAAAGCATCAAAAAGAGACTTGATTTCTTCCTTCATTTTGTATGGCCTTCAAAAACAGTCACTGAAACCTTCCCTCCCCCCCCGCCCCGCTTTAGTTGCTTGTAATGAATAAAAATCCCCATAGAAATACCATCCACTAAAAATGGCATCTCAGTCAAATATTGCACTTGAGGAAAAAAAAACCCAACAACTACAACAACTCACAAACAGAAAAAAAATTAACAATATTACATAACACAGATTATGTCCTAGTTTGCAGAGCTATTTTCCTCCAAGAGGTGATCCTGTATTCTGTATATAGCTACCTCTTTAAAGGAGGCTATTCACCCATCTTCCCATGACCTGAAAAACATAGTAAAGTGTTTTTCTTTCTCCCAGCAGCTCAGTGTTCACAATTTTCACAATGCTTATGATATTATGTTACAAAGGCTTTTTCATTACTCCCAGTACTTTGATTAGAAAAAGCTGCTTCTTCATACAAAAAGTTGCAAGAACTTTGTGTTTCTGGTGCTATGCCATCAGTGAAACATGTAAGATTTTGTATTATATGATTTTCCAATAAAAATGCAGTGAAATTCACAATACTTAAAGGAACATTAATATCAAATGAAAACTGGTGCAATAATCAAATTTAATATCCATTTCATGAGGAGGAATTTCATGACCAGCAATTAATTATAAGCAGGAGTTGAGAACATGCAAATAAACATAGATGTGACTGGGATACAATAATTGTGGCCTCTGTTCACCCACACATGACATTTGAAATTTGTACCCAAGTCCTGATCTCTTGCGCTTAAACTTGTAAAATAAGCATTAGATATGGCAAGAGAACTTGAAATAAGGGGTATTTTCCAGTTGGGAATCGAAAGTATGCTTTTGTGCTTGTGTGGTAGTTACTATTTTCCAGACAATATTAATGGGTTCATCAACATAATTTCAACAGACTCACTGGGAATGAAATAGGGATACTGTCCAAAATAGAGGTACTGACAACATGAGGATACTATTCAAAATGGGGATACTGTCCAGCATGGGATGCTGACCTGCTGCTCACTGGCACTCAGTGACTTGTATAAAATTTCACAGAGGAAGCACAAACATATCCATGTCCATAGGTAATTCACAGGTTATCAGCAATACACCAAGCCCCTTTTTAGGTCAGAATGCAAACGGCCCCAGCTGACTTCAGTTAGCACCTAAGGCAAACACTGAAGCCTGTTGCTTCACAGGGAGAAGTATTGATGCACTTCAGCTGGTGACCTGTCATCTGATTTGGCTGATTCCTGACTGAGAACTCAGGCCTTTTGCCTCCACTTGGTCCAAAGAACACCGTGCACTGTACATTTCTCCATGATTCCCTTTGGAAAAGGCCCAGGGAGCAGAGCAGGATGCTCTGAAAGTGTAATGGGCTTATGCAGAGATTGCTGAGCGTGGACCTGTGTTTCCCTTCCACTGTCCCTCTCGCACAGGGCAGAGCCCACCCCAGCAGCAGACCAGCCCTTCCTCACCTGCCTGCTGGAGCACTGGGCAGGCTGAGCTGGCTGGTGGGATGGAGAATGCTGTGTTCATCTGCAGCCAGTCTACCAGCCTCCATTTCTGTTGCCATGGATACAAGGATGAAGCAATAACTTCACTCAGGATTAGCTATTTTTATTGTAATTACACAACAGGAAATTATTTTACTATTTTTCCCTTCATCTCACCCATAGTTTATTTATGTTGTGACGCTTCAAGTGCCTGTACTGAGCCCCCAAGCATTGCTTGCTGTTGGTGGGGGCTGCTCCCTGCTGTGGGTATGGGTGCTGATGGTGCTGGGCAGGAGCTCACAGTCAGGAATTAATGTTGGTACATTTTTTGCCATGGAATGAAGTGAAGTGCAGCTGTGTAGCTGGTGGGTGCAGCAGTTTGTGTCCATCTGTTTCTGCGGCACAGGATCACTGGCAGGTCTGTGTGAAGACAGGTTCAGGAAAGCAGAGTGGAGGGAAGAACCTCCTAGGCAGCTAGCATTAGGAAGTGTGACTTTGCCAGCACTGATGGACAGGGCAGTGAAACACTGAATAATAACCAAATGCTGATGAAATGCTCCAGGGGGGAAGCAGAGGAGCGTGCAGGCATCCCGGGGTTGGAGCTGTACTATCCAGCCCAGATGGGGAAAAGCATGTCAAGGAAATGAGGCTCAGACTCTCCAGGCCTCTTGATCTGTCCACAGGAATCCAGTCATAGGGTGATCCATGTCATCTGCATCAAATGTAAGAGGAAAGAGTGTTACCACATGGACCACAGCAGGTACCACCTCACAGCTTGTGTCTCCTGCAATCCAGGCAGCTCTGTCCTGAACTCCATATCTACACTGAAATTCATAAAGAGAAAAGCACTTTAAGAAGGACTTTATAGAGAAAAAATGGGAAACCCCTTTCACTGGACATGAAGAAGTTTTGTCATTGCACCTACTGCTGCAACAGTTCAGAAGTGGTGAGTTTTTCACTTTCTGCAACACTAATTAATTTGACCATCTTTTGGCCATTAGCTAGATCTAACAGAAAGGGGATGCTGAGCCAGGATTTGAGAGCCATGGATTAAACTCCTGAGTTTGCCCTGGCCTCTGAGGGGCTGTGCCTCACTCAGTTTCTGCTCTTTGCACCAATCTACCTCCCTGCACCACCCACACTTGGCTGCACAATGGGGACCTGTCTGGACCCCTCCAAAATTCTTGTTCCTTTCACCTCTGTGGTGCATTTGGTCGTAGTTCGGGGAGAAGATTGCATGCTCAGGAAGTCAGGTGGATGCTTTCCCTGATCAATTAAAAAAACCAGTTTTTAAATTGCCCCCAAGAGAGTGTAATAAAAGCACATTTGAACTGATAAAAACTTTGGAGAATTGAGTGCTTTATTTGATGCTTTTTACTAATGAAATTTCTGGTCTCAGTGTAATTTTTGTAATTTTTCAAAAGGTGATTCTTTTGAATGAGAGTCCTGCTCTAGCACTGTTCCTAACACAGGAAAAAATTTGAAGAATTCGTAATTACTCACTAGTATTATAGAGAAATGACACTAAAAATATGAAAGGTGTTGCATTAAAAATATGTTTTATATTGGTATGTGGAAGAACCAATGAAAGAAATAGGAAGGTAACTTAAGAAATAATAGAGGAAAACTGCTAAATTATTCCCTTTACTCACTGAGATGTATGAACCACATCAGGTTATGGGAAACTCAGAATACAGTCTGTTGCCTCTGATAGTTTTTGTTGCCATTAACTAGATCTGTCCTAAATCTTAAATTTCATTATTTAATATTAGAAACTGACTCTGTATTTGGCCATGTGAATAAGTGTAACCTGTTTTCCTGGTTTGATGAAGACCAGTTAACTAAGAAGAACAGAGAGGGAGATCCAGCTACATTTTGGTGATAAAATGTAGGCATTTTATGTTTGGCATTTAGCTTTCATTTGATCAGAACTGTTTCACAGGTTGTGCTGTCTTTCTCTACTAAGGCACATGCCAGCATTCTCTTGACTTCCACTATCATATCACCCTCACTCAAAGCTGGTGTTCAGTTCTCTCTGCATCCTGTCAACCTGACAGTCATTAATCTCTTCACAGGAGTACACTTCTATCCCACACACTTAGTGTGCCACATATTTTTGCCTGGATCCCTTGAGACCCTAGTGGGACACATCCTTGCTTTCCATCTGCTTGCTGAAATCTGCAGGACCACAGTCCATTTGATGCCCTCCACAAGATCAAGCACTGGCCAGAGTCATACCTTTAGGAAAAAACAGACTTTTCATGGCATTAGCAGTAGGCTTAAGAAGCCAAAATAAGAGGTTATGAGAAGCCAAGCTTGACAGTGCCCTTAATCCAATTAAAGCTATGTCTGAAAAATTGTTCTCATTTTGGCCTAAGTGATTGAGCAGTGTTTTTCTCTTGTGCTAGGACAATCAAGAAGTATATTGTGATTAGGATGTGACAGAAAGATCTTAGGTTTATAATCAGACAGGGCCTCAATCGATTAAGATTTAATTATCTCCAAGACCAGAATTCTTCATTTTCAAAAGACCAGTCCTGTGATTTAAGTTTGTTATCACTGTGTAACAGTGGATGTTAGTTGAGTGATATGAAGATTTTAATTAGAGCCAGAAGCTTTTACATGAATATATTAAAGAAGAAAAAATGGGCTTTTGAATATGTTTTATCATTTTTAAGGGTTTGCTTAAAGCACTCTATCTCTCTTTCCTCAGATTACTGTTGTAGATTTTTCAAAATTGCATCTTCATTTCTCATTTTGGGAGCCAATTAATTTTTTTTCAAGGATACTCTTTTGATTTATATTTGCCAATGTACAAAGCCACAGACCTACTGCTAACAACATTTTCCCAACTTGAAAGTACATTTTAATAACTGAACTCTACATAGCCAATGGCAAGGAAATTTGCGCAAATTCAATTTTACTTGACAAGTACAATAAGATTATAACTATGTGGAAATTAGTGGTCACAGATTTGGTGTGTTTAGACAGAAAGCTAATCTGCAGAAAACCTTTTGGAGTTCATTGGTGATAAAAAATATATTGTGAACCACAATAGCATCAGTTTGGGGTTCCACATGTGAATTTAGCTCTTCAGCATTTTGGACATCAATCAAAGGACATTCCCATGGTCAAGTTTCTGTGATAGTGCAATATGTCTGACTGTGGAAGAGCCATTGCAGGGAAAACCATTGGCTGTGTTGAGGTGCAGTTCCCCTGGTCTAGAGAAGTTGTGAGATCTATATGATTCAAACAAATTGGATAGGCCTGGCATTATTCCTTCTGGCAGCATGGATTTGGGTCATATTTGCCCATATAAATGGGAAAATGGTTAGCATGGGCAATGTCAACCACCACTGCTTGCCAGGAGCTGTTGCTAAAAAAATGTGAATCTGGTGCAGAAGACTGTAGATAGGAATGTATGGTGTGGGAGGAAGACACAGAAAATCAGAAAACAACAATGACAGATCTGGAAAATATGAGATAAGGAAGAGTTTGGAAGGGCAAGAGGATGTCAGGACAGTGAGCAGCTGGGAAATACTGCATGACATAAGGCCAGGGAAGACAATGATGGGGAACTGAAGGGTTCCTTAGCAGGAGCAGAGAAGACCAGCAAGTCTCATGGGTGCAATCAGAAGCAGATGAGATTTCATGGAGGAAAATGTGTACATGTGCCTCACTGAAGGCACATTTGCAGGTAAATGTGGCTCAGATCTGCAATCTAGTGAGTTAATCTTCCCCAAAGTAAAGTTCTGCCAGCATCCAACCATCTCTGTCTGTGTCTCTAAAGCTTTTGAAAGGCATTTCTGGGGCTGTCTGCATTTACCTGCCCTGTATCAGGCCAGTGACACGCAGTGCCTGAGATCTCTGTGCGGGTCCAGGCCCTCCCTGCAGTCACATCCTGGGGGTTGTTGGGAGGATCCCCATGTTGGGTGCCACAGCCTGATCAGGGATTTGTTCAGGTGGGATTCACAACAATCTGGTTTTGGCTCAGTTTGGATCTTTTGGCTCAGTTTGGATGTACAGGTCAGTGACAGGCCTCACACCTCTCCCATGGCTGGCAAGGACACATACAGCATAGACAAGGATCCTTCCTTTCCCTTTGCAGACCAGGTAGAAACATGACATCACTATTTTTTTCTTCTGAATATCAATGCAAAATGCATTTTTTGCATTCTTCTGTTACAGAGCTTCCTTCGGGGAGTTTTCATACAAACCTCACCATGAAATTAAAAGTAAAGTTAACGCACATCTCTCTACTGGGGTAATTAAAATATATTTGGCCTAGGATTCATCTGAAATCACTGTATTTAGAGGCACCTTCTGGTCGTGCTTATATCTTTTGTTATGGATAGCTAGGGAATGTGGGGTACTCCCAGGCTGGACTTTGGAGATAACCTACATGTGCTGAGGTAACCTGCAGAGAGATGAGAAAGACAAACGTCAAACTGGCTGCCTAATGCAGATTAGATGTCCAACTCTATGGTTACAATTTGGCGAGATAAAGTGCAGTTTATAATATAAAAGCTCATTTAATATAATATATAAAGCTCATTTATTTATGAATTAATTTCGGTTTGTGGTAGTAAGTGTATTAGGAAAAGGTGTGGGTTTTTTCCCTATCCTGGCATCAGAAACAGATAGTCTGATATTTTAATGGAAATTGCTATTACATTCAAATTTGTGGAAGATTAGATTGGATCTTTTCCAGAGTTATGGCAATTTCTTTATGTAATACTTGGTATGAGTCCACTCTTGCTTTAAAGATTTGCTTTATATATGTGCTATCTATATATGCTATATGTGTGCATATATACATGCAGACATCATATATATGTATGTTGTCTCTTTGTTTGAATGTATGCTTGAATTTTGAAGTCTTATAACTCCTGAAGCATTTTGCTTCCTTTTTCTATGTATGAGGCTGAAATCCTTTCTTGTCTTGGTGACATGAAGAGCTCTCATTTCATACATCTTTATGCAGAACCAGAAATCATCCCTGCCTCAGAGCAGGGAGAAAGAAGGGCAAGGAAGCTGCACAGCTTCAAAGATGTGACCACACTGACTGGTAGGAGAGCTTTATTTGAGGCAGGGGAGAGGGAAAAGCCCCTCAGGATCAGGAAACTAACAGTTGAATCAAACAATCTGAATGCAGATTTAGAAAGGAATTCCACTGGAAAGCTACTTTTATGCTTTTGAGCTGCTACGTCCCACCAAGGGCAAAAATGCAAGCCTTGAAGTGAGCTTTGAAATCAATTGTCAGTTTTGTCTTCTATCCTCCGCTTCTTAGGCAAGACTCAAAGCATTATAAGCTAATGCTACCTTTTCCTGGATTGATTTCAGACTCTTATGTCTGCTATTGGATTTGGGATTTTCACTTTTTACGAGTCAACAAATATGTGGGACATCTACTGTTCACATTTTTCTTGGCATTTATATTGTACCTATGGAAAAATGGGATGTCCAAGGACACAGCATTTCTCATCCTCTTCTGGCTAGTTCATTCATAAGGAGAAGGGAAGCCAGACTAGGTATTTTTTTCTTTATAGAGTTCTGTTACACAGACAATTAAACTAAATGCCTTGGCATGCTAATGAGTCCTTTTTCACCCTCTATCTTTTTAAGATACCTCTATCTTTTTAACATACTCCTATTCTTCCTCTTTTTCCCATATGTCCAGATGATAATTAGTTGCTTCGGTCTTCTCTGCTGAGGTTCATTAGCCATTGCTGGGCCAAAAACTGAGATTCAATACCATGGTTCTCTAAAGTCAGAGCAGGCTGAGTCATTAAGAAATGACTGTGTACACCACGTGGTGGGACTTAACTTTCTGATCCTGTCACAGCCTTACAGCACTTATTAGTGACTCATTTAATATCTTTGATGTGTAGAGTGTTTGTGGCCATTTTGGTTACTGTTCTGAATATTATCAGTTGGGAGTTCTTGCTTTCTTCATGTTTAGCATCTTGAATGAAATATGAAACATCATATATTTTCTGGAAAAGAGCCTGGAGGACTGGAATCTCTTCTCAGTTTCTAAAAGAACCTAATCCAAAAAGCCTCTGGTGGTCTCCTTTCATTGCATCAGGAGCAGACACCCTGCAATGTGTTCAATCTTTCCAGTTGAGCACAAAACCAGAAAGGCCTGGTGCCTACCCCAGAAGCTCTTGCAGCACCCAAGCAGTCACTGGCTGGTGCTGTTTCTGGAGTGCAATTAGTGCTTGTTCCTCAGCAATGAATTTGCAGATCCATCAAGTTTCATGCATCACACATGAGACTAAGTTAATCTGTCCCTCCTTGCTGACCCCCTCTGCCATTGCTCTGTCTCACTGTACTCTGAGTGATGTCTTACAGCCTCTCACTCTTTAGTCCCATTTGCCTCATGCACCCAATCAGCATCTGTGTGATCTCCTCATCACCTGGATCCAGCAGGTTACATCTCAGAAATGCAATGATGTAGCAATGCCTGGAAGGAGCCTGTCTGGAAAAGCATCCTGAATTTACACTGGTAGCCTCGTTTTCCTACCATCTGAAGCACCAAACTCTTGTTTACCTTCTCTTTGCCTATAAGCAGGCAGGAGAGCAAAAACATGTACTGAAACCACAAAGAAATTGAAACTGTTGAGATGATAGAAAACAGTGGGTTAGGTAAGGGAGCTGAAGAGACTAGGGAAGAGAAAAACTGGAGATAGTCTTCTTCTATATACACCTATCAAATCCTTGAATCCTTAGTTCCCTATCTTTTGGGGAAAAGATGTAAGGTACATGGTCTCATACAACCCACTGACAGCAAGATTTAACAAGGACAAGAAGCCACAACCCTGTGTCTATTTAAGCCTGTAGGGTGAAACAAAGCAGAAGAAACAGGGTGAAAAGACCTGTAAATATCTAAAAAAATCTCCATCCCAATAACTCTCAAGCCTCTCAGGTAACAGGAATAAAAGAAGGAACCTGAAAGGGAATAGAATCTACTTCTGAAAAAACCATAATGAGGATGAAAATGATCAGTGGCTCCTCAGATACCACTCAGAATATCAGCTACTTCTTCCAACAGCACCACAGCCATCCCAACTCCAGCCCAAACCCAGTCATATTTTCTGCCTTTTGTAGGCCTCCTTTTTTCCTTGGACGTTTCAAGGCTTTGTGTAATTACATGCCAAGTAGGCAGAAACCCTCTGCACAAAAGCTTGAAGAAAATAGAAACTTTGGGTCAAGGAGATGGTCTGAAGGGAAAATTTGGAGGAGTGACAGGAAGCAAAGTTTTGGGGGACAAAAAAATCCTTCTTAGAAATTCTCAGTGAGCTATGAGATAGACAAGAGAGCATCCTCCAGGCCCCTGGGGCTCATGTCTTGCTCATCCAGCTGCTTGTGTTCATCCCTGCACTGAGACACAAACTCAGGTTCCCTTGCACTCACAGCTCCTTCAAGCTTCAGGGGGTTGGGAGAAAAGAAATTGATTCAGTCTGTCCTGTAAAATGAGTCAGTGCTGGCTTCAGCTGGGACAGAGTTTATTTTCTTCCTGGCACCGTGCTGTGGCTAATGTTGACACACACTGATGTTTTAGTTGTTGAGTGCTAACACTAAGTCAGGTGTCACTGTCATATTTTCTGGAAAAATCCCCTCACCAGGATTTCTTCTCCTGGGAAGCTGAGAAGCCTCAGAGAAAAATGTTTCATTGGTTTCATGTGAATTGTTTTGACTTAATGACCAGTCACGGTCAGGCTGTGTCGGGACTTTGGAANTGTTTCAATTATTGAACTATTCTTTTGTCATCCCATGAGGTATACTTTTTTTTATTCTCCTCCCCACCAGGGTGAGAGGACTGAGTGGCTGTGTGGTGCTCAGTTCCAGGCTGGGGTTAAACCACAGCAGAGCTTTACAGCAAAGCAGCTGCTTTCAAGGTGCTTTTCTGATGTCACTCAACTCCCCTCATGAAGTCATTGCTTAATGCTGGTTGCTATAACAACCTGTTAGTCTTTTCCACTGTTACTCATGCAGCACAAATGCCTACAGGTATGTCACTGTTGTGAAATTCAACATTAAAGTGTTCATTTAAAAATGTTTCTCCTATCTCACTGGCACAAAACACACAGCTTTACAGATTTTTTTTTTTTTTTAAGAAAAGCTGGCTACAACTCATCCTGTGCTGTCTGAAGGAAAAAAAGAATCAACTTGAGGAAAGAGCATCCTTTCAGTGAACCAGCATTTTAGCTGAATACGTCCCTGTTTTATGTTCAGTGTTTCCAAAATCTTTTTCAAAAGCTCATTTTATCCTCTTAGATTCTGTTTTTGAAACTTTCATGCATTCTGTGTAGAGGAAGCACCTACAAGTATTGTAGTGAAGCCTGTAGCTTTCTATACATGTATTTTTATTAGGAGTGGGAATGAACAGAGAAAATGCTCTAAGAAAGCGTTTATCTTTTTTCTGAGCATTATTAAGCTCATGTGACATACTATCTCTTTGGTTATAGTAAAGACCACAAGGGAAGATGTCAATACAAGAAATCATACTGTGGATGGGAAATCCCTCTTGGTGGTGTTTGAATTGCTGGTGCTGGCTCTGGACTAACAATTAGCTCCATGGAAGAAATAAAAGACAGTAAGCCAGACAGACTTAACCATCTTGGAAATGTCTTCAAACACCCTGGGGTGTAAACAAGCTCAGTGAAATTTTTACAGTGCTGCATTGTTTCTCTCTGCAGTGGCATGACAGCTGAGGGGCCCCATGGCCATGACCAACCTCAGCATCTGGCACTCTCCTCCTGCTCCTCTCCCAGGCACACTCTCCGGCAGCAGACACTCTGCAGACTGGTAGCAAAAATCTAAAATAAATGCTGCCAGCAAGCAGGAGTCAGTCCCTCAAAGGTGCCTCTCCCTTTCCATTGACTATAGGAAAAACCTACAGTCACCTCTAGTGAAAAGTCTGATTTTGGGGCCAGACAAAAGTGTCAGAGCTAGATGGGAATGTCCTGGCCTTGGTGGCTTCTACCTGTGGCATGGAGGCAGCTATGACTGTGCTGCTTTTTGGGACAATATTCTTCCATTGATGCAGTGAAATCTTGCATCCTTGGGGCTGCAGGTCACTGCTCTGGGGACACTCAGACCTGGCAGGGGATGACTGACCCACAGGCAGCCCTTTGTCCCAGCACACAGCAGAGGGGTCAGCCTGGAGCTTTCTATGGGGTGATATACAGATGAATATCACCCTGCTTCCAGCATGCTTCGCTCTTACATCTCCAGCAATAGATTTGACTTCTCTTTTGCCAAATACAAGTGGGCTAAACTTTCCAGAGGGGATTCTAGGAAGCATCATAAGCATGGAAGTTAAATGGAAGTTAAAGCCTAATTCTTTTGTCTCAAAAAAAGAAAATTTTTCCCCATTTCATTCTTTTTCAGAATTCATGGAAGCACTATGAAGCAGTACCCAAGTTTCTACTGTCCAAGGTCCATGCTTGCAAAAGAATTCAAAGTAAGGANACCCAAGTTTCTACAGTCCGAGGTCCATGCTCGCAAAAGAATTCAAAGTAAGGATAAGACACACTTAAAGACAAGTCCTATTTCAGAAGGTTAAAACTAACATTGTGTAATTCTTCCAGCTTTTGGACAGATATATTTAAAGTTTAAAGATGGTGCTCCAGTCAGGGATGTATAAACTATGAATCCTTTCTTCTACTGTTGTGGACAGATATTTTAGAAAAAAATGCCATGGAATCAGTCCAAAGGAACATACTAAATATATGAAAATATCAAACAAGTGTACAAAAATTTCTTATGCTTTGGTAAAAATACAGAGCTCAGCTTGCATCCCCATGCAGTCATATTCATATAACACCAGTTTAGCTACAGGATTCATGAGTCAATGTTTCTACTCTCAGGTTTCTGAAATGTGGGCTGCCAGAACTGAGCTTGGCCAGTACAGCATCACAACATCCAGAGTAAATGGCTGATGACATTTTTTTTCACTCCTAGTTTAAGAACAGGGAGAGGAGCTGCAGTACAGCTGCTATTTCNGGGAGAGGAGCTGCAGTACAGCTGCTATTTCCTGATTGCCTCACCTCAGATTAGGGCTTTTGAAATTCTTGTCTCCTGTGTCACTATAGCTTGAAGACACTGTTCTTGCTCCCTCTGTTTTTCTTAAGTAACATGACCTGACCTCAGAATGTTGTGGTTAGCAATGTTAATGTTGTACCTTGCCTGGAAACTGGTGAGG